>VZRI01012265.1:0-38667 GCA_013397515.1 Upupa epops | reverse complement strand
ATCTCCAGAGAAGGAGACTCCGCAACCTCTCTGGGCAGCCTGTTCTCAGGGCTTTGTGATTCCTTATTTCCTTATTTCTAAATAAAAGGTATTGCATTACAGCTTGTCCTCATTGCCCCTTGTCCTGTCAGTGGGCAGAACAGGAAACAGTCTAGCACCATCCTTCCTACAACCACCCTGCAGATATTTATAGGTGTGGATCAGGTGTTCTGTCATTTTTTTTCTTTTCAAGACTAAACAGTCCCAGCTCTCTCAATGTTTACTCGAAGAGAGAGATGCTCCAGGACCCCATCATCTTTGTTGCCCTATGCTTAACTTTCTGCAGTAGCTCCCTGGCTATCTTGAACTGGGGAGCCCAGAACTGGAAACAGTACTGCAGATGTGGCCTCACCAGAGTAGAGTAGAGGGCAAGGATGACCTCTCTAGACCTACTGGCCACACTCTTCTTAATGCACCCCAGAGTACAGTTGGTCTTCTTGGCAACTCTGTTGTCTTTCTCTCCAAACTCTGTCTCTTGTCTCCAGGCCTTGGCCTTCATGAGAGCTGGCTTTGGCAGTAAAGATTGAAGCAAATAAAGCTTTCAATAATGCCACTTTCTCTGTATCTTGTACCACTAGAGTGCCCATCTGATTCATCAGTGCACCCACATTTTCCCTAGTCTTCCTTTTTCTGCCATTACACAGGGAAAAACATCTTCCTATTATGTTCCTCAGCTTCACAGATTTTTGTTGTCTCCAACAGTCCTTTTCTGTTTCTTGGCAGACTGTTGGCAGGGTGGACTGATGACTCCCTGGCACTATTTGATAATATTTCTCCCCTACTGCCAGGGGCATTTTCTTCACCACCAGTGATATGAGAGACTTTGTTCTTGGGGACTTAGACAAAATATCAGTGAATAAATTCTTGAGAGGTGCAACTCATCGGTTCCTACCACATAAGCGTATTTTTGCAGGTAAAACAGCAGTGTCTCAGGGTCTGCTTGTTTGTTCACACCCAGAGTGCTCATTTCTTCACCAGATATGGAACTTTCTATGTTCTTTTGCTAAAAAGATATTTCCCATTTGTTGTTTCAGACACTGACACCAATCTTGCACTGTGAGGAAGTAGTGTTTGAATACTGACCAGCTATCTTTAACACTTTTGTGTTATTTTATGTTGACTCCTGTATCTGGCATTAAGACAACATGCAGCATTATTTCTCAATATGAATAACAGAGAAGGTAAAAAAATTACAGATCCAGAGGTCCACATCCGCTGTTCTGCCATCATCTATCCACCCAATTTTACGCCCTCATAAAAGGCTATCAGGTTGGTCAAGCATGATTTCCCCTTGGTGAAGCCATACTGACTGTCCCTAATGACCCTCTTGTCCATGATGTGCCTAGAGACAGCATCCAGGACAAATTGTTCCATCACCTTTCCTGGGATGGAGGTGAGGCTGACCAGCCTATAGTTACCAGGGTCCTCCTTTGTACCTTTTTTGAAGATTGGAGTGAGATTTGCTAACCCCCAGTCTCTAGGCACCTCTCTTGATCCCCATGACTTAGAAAAAATGGCAGAGACTGATTTAGCAAAGACTTCCGCTGTCCCCTTTAGCACGCACAGGTGCATCCCATCAGGCTCCATGGATTTCTGAACATCCAGTTTGCCCAACACATCCCTAACCCAATCCTCATCAACCAAGGTAGGCTCCTCTTTTGCCTTGACTTCCTCTGGAACCTCAGCAGTCTGGGGTTTGATATCCGGACAGCTCCCTGAAGTATAGAGAGAGGCAAAGAAAGTGTTCAGTATGTCTTCTTTCTCTGTATTCTCTATCTTCAGGGCACCTAGCTCATTCAGCAGGGGTCCCACATTGCCTCTTGGTTTAGTTTTACCTGCAATGTATTTGAAGAAGCCCTTTTTGTTACCCTTGACCTTTCTTGCAAGGTTGAATTCCAGGGAGGCCTTGGCTTTCCTAGTTGCATTCCTACATTCTCTCACCACTTATAATCACCCCAAGTGGCCATTCTCTCCTTCCATGACTTTAGACTTTCTTCTATTAAATATTCTATTAAAAGTTATCCTGCAGACAAACGTAGGCTATTCCAGATAAAGACTTACAGACACAATAATACAGTGTGCTGGTTTTCCATCTGTAGTAATTTACAAAGTTATTTCAGGAGGCAAACCTCAGCCTCCAACCATTTGAAGTTGAGCATGTAGTATAGCTGACGGAGAAAGTTATGAGATATTTAAATTTTACTCTAATGACTCACTCTAGAGATTACAAATTACAGGTTTTTACAGAGTCACTTAATGATACATTTTAAGAGATTTAATTTCCAATTTACGTAGTTTACGTCCCTGTTTTTTCAGTTCAGCCTGCATCACAGAACAGTCTGAGATTCCAAGAATAAAGAATTCATATAAGCAACATCAGAAATGTACGGCTCACCAATGTCCTGTTATAAATTGTATTTTAATACCCACCATAAACGGTAAAGCTAAGCCTTTTTTTTCTTTCCAATTACTGAAGCTGTAGAACAAAGATTGGGTCATCCTTTGCCAAGAAAAAAAACACGAGTACAATGGAAAAAATACTTAGTGGAAGAACATCCCTGTTCTGTTTCTGAACAAAATAACTGGTCAAGCACATGCTGAAAATAAGGGGCCTTTTTATGTTGTTTGCTTGCTCTAATTATGAGGCTAAGGTCACACATGTAGCCCTATTTAATTTTTTTTTTAAATGTCCCACTCCAAGACATAGGAAACAAACATGAATGAGTGATGATACACAATATCAACCATTTTGATAGTTACTGTGGCATTTTTAACACCAACTTAAGTTGATTTAATTGGTACAGATACTGTATTAAGAGATATATTTGCCTATATATACATATCTATTTTTATTTATTTTTTAATATCTGTATTTAAAAGTGTTCTAGTATGTTAGCCTACTTAATACACATGCATTTGTACATGACCTCCCCACTTGCTTAATACATTTTTTCAGTGAACACCAGACTCCTAATCTGTCTTGTCACCTATAGAAATAATCTGTAGTAATCTTACTACCCTATAGAAAGGCAAAATAATAGAATGAATTATCAATGAACTCTAGTAAAACTCCCATATTTTAGAAGTTTGCAGTACTAGTCTTCTTACTAGTTCAGAAGCAATATTTTAAAAGCTGAAACAAAAGAATCTTTGTGGACTGCTAAAACTACAGTAAATTAAAAGTTATACCTTTGTCTTACAGGTTTTTATTCAGTGTATTTATGTGTCAATACCTGTCATACATCTTTCCCTCTAAGTTATTTTTTCTGCAATTTTTCCCAAACTACTCATGGTACTCACCTTCCAAGTGGTTAAATGGCATGTTTGCCTTTTGGTTGCTCAGCACAGCATTGGTGCAAATATAACATATGGCAACAGTATGACATTTTTGCCTAATTATGAGAACTGGACATCAGTTTCATTCCTTGTCTTCCTATGAATGCAAACTATAAAATACAACCACTACTAATTAACACAAAAAATAGCCTATGCCATATACTGTGATATACTGTGCATTGAAATCCTCACCATTCAGTGTTTGTCAGGTGATTTTATCTTTATAGTAATCAACAGCAACTGGGCACCTTTATCTGGGTCTAAAACAACCACTTACTGCTGTGATATTCCACTTCAACAAAATATCCATCTTATCTTTTCTAACAAATTACTTCATTACTTCATTAATTTTTTTCTTTATTTAATTATCAAAACTTTTGAGCAGTTTTTTTGAGGGTGCTGCAGTTTACATGGACACATAAAAGTGTGTAGCAGATTTTGTAAAAGCTGGGCAGTGAAGCCCCGAAAATGAGCTGTAAAACAGGAGTAGCATGTACTGAGTTCCCTGGAAGCTCACAGCAGTACCCCTTTCCCTATTAGTATCTGTCATCATAACACATTTGGCAGTATGTCCTTTTCTCCCTGTAGCTCAACTGTAGCTCTTCTATCCACAAATACTATTACCATGCCTATTACACTGATCACTGGACACCTATGCTCAGGCATTATAATGAAGTGGTTGCCTGCAAGCAGCATTTGCAACTATGACTGGTAGCTGGTTTCTCTGGATGTTCTCAAGCATTGCTGCTCCTGCAAGCTCCCACAGCTTCTGATCTGTATGGCAAGTGTTTCTGCTTTTGAGGACAGCCTCAATAAGCATTCAAGATGCAACAGCTTCCCTCTGTATTACAAAGAGGAACAGATCACCTGAAAATGTTACAAGCGTATTTATCATTTCTAAGAACACGTGCATTTATTCCAGCATCCAGATGCGGCTATAGGAATGTAATTTGCAGCCTGTTTCTGAAGAATTTGTGCCTGTAACATAAATTAATGGTTGGTTCTAAATCCAAGCCTGTCAAACAATTCCTCTTTAGATTATGGCATGAAAAAAGCTCCTTAATGGTACTCCAAACTCAGCTTGAGAAAATCATGATCAAATCAGTCTAGCTTTGAAGCTGGACCAGCTTGAAGATAAGAGGCTTGAAGTAGGAAGCTCCATAAATCACTTGTAAATTAAACTATTCAGTGATACCCTTAGTATGATAAATACTTAATCACCCAGCACTTCTAACCCTGAAACCTAGTTGTGACCATTTAAATACCAAAATGGATTACATTTTTCTGTGAAATTTGTCTGTTCTCTGTTACAGCATCTGCTTATGTGAACCCATCTGCTGAGAAGTCTCAGCTACCTCAACACAGTTCATTTCCACAGTCTGGCAGGATATTATACCTTACATTAGACACTCTGAACAGAATGAAAGAGAAGTTATATGTCTTGATCATAACCCCAACTTTAGCCTAGAAAACAAGCAATTTATACCTAGTACAACTGAAAAAAGCTGCAGGGAGTTTGTTTTCTGTGGAACCACTAGGCTTGGATGGTTCTTATTTCACCAACATGTTTTTTATAAATCCACTGGGTCCCTACCAGACTTACATTTTTATTAAAAAGAACCAAAAAGTCTAGCAGGGCACTAAATCTACTAGGATAACAGGGTAATCCTAACAGTTCTTCCTATCAAATTTCACTAGTAGAAAAAAATTAATTTTCCTTGCCTTGTTCCTTTTTGAATTTAAGCAAATTTGGAGCACCTCAACACGAGAAATATATTTAGATGTAATTCCAAAGGGTAGCAAGGTTGGTGAAGGGTCTACAGAACAAGCCTAATGAGAAGTGGCTGAGGGAGCTGGAGCTATTTAGTATACAGAAGAGAAAGCTGAAGAGAGACCTATCGCTGCCTATAACTACCTGAAAAAAGGTTATAGAGAGGTGGGAGTTGGTCTCTTCTAACAAGTAACAAGTGCTAGGGCAAGAGGAAATGGCCTCAAGCTGCACCATGGTAAGACTATGAAAATCTTCCTCACTGAAATGGTCATCAGACACCAGAACAGGCTACTGAAGAAGCAGGTTGAATCTCCATATGAAGGTGCATTTAAGAGTTGTGTGTGGTACTTACAGACATGATTTACCAGTGGGCTTAATAGAGGTAATGGTTGGACTTCATGATCTTAACGGTCTTTTCCAATCTAAATGATTCTATGGTTGTATGATTTCCCAGTCTACCCAAAGCAGCAACATAACCCTCAGTTGCCACCAGCACTGCAGTGGCATCTACACACACAGCCACTGGGGAGCAGCCGAGTGACATCAGGCCTTGGCGTAAGCCTACACTGAGGTGGTTCCCTTGGAAGCTTCTCTTCAGAAGCCCCTTTGCTGTAGTTTCCCTCAGAAAAAGGAGTGTCAGGCCGGGAAGTATCGCTTCCTGGTAACCATAGGTACACAATCAGTATAAACAGTGAGAAAACCGATAGAAAAGCCATGGATCCCTCTGTCCCTGCTGCTGGAACGTTCATTTTCACATGAAGATTCCACCATAGCTGACGTTGACGCTTTTATCAGGAGTCACTTGATAAAATAATTCACGTGCTACAAAAAGCAGTGAAATCGGGGCCTATAGAGGCCGCCCTGCCAAGGAGTTCGGGCAGCGTTTAAGATTTCTGACGCCAGTGCCCGTGGGGTTACGCTCAGGCACTGCCCCTACTCCCGCGAAAACCTGCTGCAACGAACACCTCCGACCGTCGAGAGACGCTTAGTGGGAGGTGCCCACATACCTCCGCTACGGCAGCCGTTCCCCTCAGCGCCGACTCTCAACTTGGTTCCCCGCCCTGAAGGAGCAAGCGGTGGTCCCGCGGCCACGGTGGCGCGACACGGCGTTCCCGCCCTCGGGACTGCGCTCTGATCTCCTCCGTGCGGAGGGAAGTGAGAGGTCTGGCTGGGCTCTCCCGTCTCTCCGAGGGGTAGAGGGGGCCTGTGCCTGTGTCCTGTGGCTGAAAAGGCGTCTCGACTTCCGTCAGGACACTCGACGTAGGAAAACGGCTTTGGTGGGAGAAGGGAAGAGAATCGGTGTGTTCTCACTGATGTGACCGGTGCCCCTGGGCTGCCTATATAGGGTGAGGAAACAGGATTCGTCCCGCTTGTCAGTGGTGGGAATAGAGAGTAACAATGGTGACTGGGGCCTGGACCATCCTCTTGCAAGGAAGGGTTGAGCGAGCTGGGACGATTTACCCTTGAAAAGAAAAAGAGAGGACACCAGATCCACACCTGTAAATATCTGTAGGGTGGTGGTAGGAAAGATGGTGCCAAGGCGGTTTCCATTTGAGCCCAATGGGAGGAAAAGGAGCAATGGGCACAAGCTGGAACACATTTAGAAATAAGGAAAAACTTCAAAGTGTGAGTCACAAAGGCCTGGAACAGGCTGCCCAGAGCGGTTGTAGAATACCCTTCTCTGGAGATACTTAAAACCAGCTGGATGCAACCCTGTGCAGCATGCACTAGCACTGCTTTGCGCAGTGGGGGAATTGCACTTGATCTCTTGAGGTCCCTTCCAACTATGACAATTCTGTAATTCTATGTAGTTTTGACCTGCAAAATAAGTTTAGATGTGCATAGTGCCTTCAAAGAACAAGTACTTAAAGCTAGGTTATGATCAGTGCGATTGTCAAATGCCTATCTTAAAGAAGGGTCATCGTCACAAAAATGACGAGACCATTTGAAGTGCTTACTGTTGAACAATCACTATGTTCAGTTCAGATGTGCAGTTAAAAATAACGTCTGCTCTGCACATCAAACAAAACAGCACTCAACATGGCAGCTCCCTGAACTCCCATCCTCAGTCAAAATTCAGTGTAAAACATTGCTTTAAAAGCAAGATAAAAGAAAGAGTGTTGAACAAACTTATAAGACATTACATATGATAAGTACTGGAAAGATCAGAGCTTGGTGCCTGTAGAGTACATTTAGACTATCAAACAGTACAATATTAATATATCTTATTATTTTAAAAAACTAAATGTCCTGGATAATACTTTAAACTCCATTTAAAAAGTCATTTGCATTGTAATAGTGACTAAAAGTTATTCAGATTGCTAAATTGGTGAAAAAGCACTAACTCAGAAGTTCTTTAATGTTTTCTTAAAATTGTAAATTTTTTTTTTTTTTAAAAAGTTAATTAGCTTTAGGTAATGATACCTCTGATGAAACAGCAATACAAGAGAAAAATGAGTATTAAGTACACAGAACCAGAATCTTACTGCTGTGGTAATGAAGTTAAATACATGTAAAGACTTACAAATATTAGAAAATTATTCAGTTACGTAATTTTAATTCCTCATTAGTAGTCACTGATCTATATTCCTATTTCTACCTAACTTTACTGTATGTGTATCTGTCCAGCAACCTGTTAGTTTTCTGGGTAGCACATGCATTGTATCTTCTGTTCTAACTCTGTCAATTTTTTCTTTTAAAAAGACATTTCATACATTGCCACGTAGAAGTGATGATTTTGTCTGGAATACATGGTTTATATGGTATTCAAATTTTCCTTTCATAGGGCATGATGTTCAGAGATAGTTTCACTCTTTTTAGAAGCATTCATACTGTATCTTTCAGATTCATCTTGCAAGTATTATGTTGAGGATACTGTAAGTACAATTACTAGTACAAACAGGAATTGTGTCTGGAATTACAAGGGTGATTTACAAAACACTTCTTTTACTCACCTGGTAAGGTTTATGTGCTACAGTATCTCATGGCTAATACTAATACAAAATAAGTAACGTGAAGCCTGAATAGTTAAGTATTAGATCTTCCAGACAGTTAAAATGTCTAGATCCTGCATTAATGTGTGACTCATAAAACCTTATTTAAACATTTTTAATCTGATTAAACAAAACTTCACCTGTTGCTTCTGAAATCAAGAATGAGCAATTGTTTCAACTGATCGAAGTTCTTACTCTTAATTTAAAGTGAGAGCAGTAAGACCACCCTGTTTTAGCAGCATATCTAAAGAAATTTGTAATATATTTTAAAAGCATTGTGTGAGCAGACCAACAGTATATTAAGATTAAATTGCATCATTGTGTCCATGGAAGTGGATCCAGGTTTATTTGTAAATTGCAGCAAAAAATTCAAAATCCAACTCTATTATCTAACAATTTGATAGCTTTTGCTTGGGCCTTCTGGCATTCATTATTTGTCATAGAAATGTAAGATCTTATATTGGTTGAAATTTAGCTTTACATGCTAAAATATTTTAATTAATTTTTTAAGTGTTCCTTATTCTGCTTACATTTGTGCATTTGAAATCTTTTGACATAATATGAATGTGAAATATATGACTTCATAGATCTATTCATTCTATGTACACAACAATCACTGGGTTCAGAAACAAATGACTCACAACCTTGAAGGAACTATGAAGAAAATAACTATGGTGAACCTTGACAAACTTTTAGATAACTTCTCAGAGATAGAAAAGGTAAGCAAAGAAGGTAAAAAATGTTGAAACCTTCTATCCATAAATATTTTGTATTGACTGTATCTCAGAATGATATGACTTTACCAAGTCACCATTAAATCATAACCCTCAGCAGTACATCTACACATCATCTAAATACCTCCAGGGGCAGTGGCTCCAGAACTTCCCTGGGCATCAGTTCCATTGAGTGTCACCCTTTCAGTGAAAAAATATTTCATGCTATCCAATCTATCTTGAAGTGTGTCTATCCTTCCTGGACTTTTTTTGCTCTTCAGCACTGTCTCCCAAGAGATTGTCAACTAGTATCTTGAACAGGCCTAAGTCTGCCCTCCAGAAGTCATAGAAGGGGCGTCTGTTCTTTCATTCTGTATGCGATGAGCTGTCTTTATGTATATGGATTGATCAACTGAGGAAAGTATATTCCTTGTTAGACCCATGTTGTCCAGTTCCCTGGTGATTTCCTAATCACTAAATTCATATTAATATATTAAAAGGATATCTGAAATAAATATAGCATTTCTTACGGCAAAACCATATTATATGCATTCCTATTCTATTCAGCATTTTCACTGATGACCTGGATGAGGGGATCAAATCTACCCTCAGTAAATTCATGGATAGCACCAAGTTGGGGGGGAGTGTCGAACTGCTCGGGGGGAGGAAGGTGATGCAGAGAGATCTGGACAGGCTGAGTCAATGAACAGAGGCCAACAGGACAGGTTGAACAAGGCCAAGTCCCGGGTCCTACATTTTGGCCATAATAACCCCCAGCAGAGCTGCAGACTAGGGGATGAGTGGCTGGAGAATGGCCTGGCAGAGAGGGACCTGGAAGGATTGGGTGACAACCAGTTGAACATGAGCCAGCAGTGTGTTCAGGTGACATGAAAGGCAAACAGCATCCTGGCTTGTATCAGGAATAATGTGGCCACCAGGACTAGGGACATGATTCTTCCCCTATTCTCAGCAGTGGTGAAGCCTGACCTCAAGTACTGTGTGCAGTTTTGAGACTTTCACTTCAAGAAAAACATTTTGGTGCTGGAGCAGGTCCAGATGAGAGCAGTGAAGCTAGGGAAGGGACTTGAGGGAGAGTCTTATGAGGAGAGGCTGAGGGTGCTGGGATTGTTTAGTCTGAAGGAAACTTGGGGGAACCTTCTTTCTCTCTACAACTCCCTGAAGGAAGATTGTAGACAGATGGGGATTAGGCTTTTCTCCCAGGCAGCTAGTGATAGGACAAGAGGGCATGGCCTGAAGCTTCTCCAAGGGAGGTTTAGGTTGGATGTTGGGAAGGACTTCCTCATGGAAGGGGTCATTAGACACTGGAATGGACTACCCAGACAGGTGGTGGAATCCCCGTCCCTGAAGATGTTTAAGAAAAGACTGGACATGGCACTTACTGCCATGGTCTAGGTTGTTGTGATATTAGGTCATAGGCTGGACTGATGATCTTAGAGGTCTTTTCCAGCCCTAATAATTCTGTGATTCTGTTAACACCTATCACTCGTGTTGGTGCTCAGCAAGGACATTGACATGTGTGAAACAGTAGAAAGCACTACACTTCAGGATTGATCTGGACTTTGGACTACAGATTTGGGTCAAAACCCATAGATAACTATGGTTTGTGATAGAAATCAAAATTCTTATTTCTGCAGGCTAAACCTGCAGTAGCACTAGCTCTAAAGTCTAGCATCATTCTTTTTAGAAAGGAGTTTCCAGAAAGGTGAATACTATACATTTGTGACTGCAATGTTGTGAAATTGTTAAATTATTAATTTAAAACTCAAGACTTAAAATATATTAATACAACTTCAGGCTTTTTCAACTTTTCTAGAAAATATCAGAAATAAATGAAGCAAATAACCTACTGATTCTTCAACTGGAAAAATTTAGCAGACTGTTAACATTAAGCCAATCAAAGGAAGAATCAGTAAAAGAAGGTGGGTTACATTGTTTTAAAAGGTATGTTTTTTTAATATAGTCAGAGAGTTCAGGGGAAATATTTCCATTTATTTCATTCCTATGAAATACAAAAATACAATAGCAAGCATCTGAGATAACTGTGTGAAAGCAGTAGTACTCAGTCTTGGGTCATGTAACAGAATCCATCTCATTTGTACAAACCAGGTAATTCTCCAAACATACCTTGAGAACTGCATTAAAGAAACTGTTTTCCCATTGATGTTAGTATCAATCCACTTTAAGAGATCTCTGAGTGCATGCGGTATCTATGAAAGAAGACCTTTCATTTTGTATTTTCTTCTATTTTTTTTTTATTCTTAATCTTTTTTGGTTTTTCTGTTATCTTCTTTTTCAAGGAAATCGTGTGTTGTCAGGAAAGAAGGAGATCAAATGACCTCGGTATACCTGATGATGATGCTATTGTATCTGAATGTTTGCCTTTGATATCCATCCATACAGGCCTCTTGATTTTCGGGTGAACTGACACAGTTTACAAAGCCAGAATTTTTAAGCAAACTAATGTCAGCAGTTTTGCTTGAAGTGTCAGCCTGTGACTTATATTAATCTATAAGCATCTCAGAGGCCTGCATAGAAAAACAGAGTCAACAGTTGGGAAAAGAAAGGCCAAACATAGACACTATCAGTCCACCAACTGAGCTGTTCTATTGGTCTCACTATAACAAGTGTTTTGTTTCATCTGGTCACCAAATACCTTTTGCCCAATGAAAATGAGGTAGATGCATTCCGAATGTCTATTTTGCTGCCTTCTGAAATGTCAAACCTTGCCTGTTATTGGACATGGCATGTCAAACTGGTGGAGCTGTTGCTACAAGATAACACAAGGAATTATATTTCTTAGTTACTTGTGTGATTTGGTTTGTTTACAGACAATCTGATAGCTTAGCCAGAGGTTTGGAATATATTTTCCCTATACAGTGATGAATGGTATTAAAAATAGTATGGCCAGCAGGAACAGGGCAGTGATTTTCCCCATGTACTTGGCTCTGGTAAGGCCACACCTTGAATATTGTGCTAAATTCTGGGACACTCACTACAAGAAAGACACCAAAGTGCAGGCCATGCCCTCTCATCCTATCATTATTTGCCTGAGAGACAAGCACACCCCTCACTTGTCTGTAACTTTTCCCTCAGAGAGGGATAAAGTTTCCCCTGAGTCTCCTCTTCTCCTGGCTAAACAATCCCAGTTAACCAATACTCACAGGTCCCTCTCCATCAGACCACTCTCCAGCCACTCATCCCCCAGTCTGTAGCTCTACTGGATGTTATTGTAGCCAAATATGTGTCTTCCTGAGCTCTCCCTTATTGTTTGGAGAGATGTTCTAAACCATTATTATTGGTTTAGAAGTTGAGAGATTATATTAGAAGTCATGTTTGTACAGCTTGTTTCCCTCTTTTCCTGAAGTATCTTCTACTGGATTTTCTGATGTAGTATATTAAAGTGTTGGAACTTCAGTTTGACTCACTAAAGCCATTTGAATGTGCTCTATTAAGCAGAAAATACAAGGCAGGACAGTCATTCAGAAACAGTTCAAGAGGCTTGATTTTTGACAGAAACAGAGGAGGGGGCTTTTTCAAAGTAGATTTTAAAAAGGAAAAAGAAAAGGTGGACAAAAAGAAGTTATCCTTACCATAAAACACATGGGACTAAAGAAAGAGAAAGTGAAAGAGATAGCTCAGGAAAGCAGAAGAGCTGGAAGGACTGCAGCAAGGACCATGGAAGTAGAAAAAACTGAAAACAGATGAAAAGTCAAGAAGAGAGATTTGAACTTTGTCAACAGTAGTGTCTCTCTTCAATGACAGTAAAATTGAGAAGATGGTTACACTGATGTAACTGAAGAGAATGGCCTCCAGAGCTGTTTTGAAAGCATAATGAAAAAAAAGTGGTTGGCTGAAGTCCAAGTAAAAATAAGTTAAAATACACAGGCAATCAGCATAAAATAGGAACTAGAGTTTTAGAAGTGGAGATAGACAGGCAAAATAAATCTCAGTAATATTAAAGTTATGGTAGTTGTACAATTAGTACACAGATAGATAGGAGGTGAAATTGTTGGAAAGCAAGGGTTCTGTTCAACAATTAAAAGAAATTGCACTGCTGCTAGTAGCAGTAATGAAAAAATTGAAAGGAACTTGAAACAGCATGGGACATCCAAGAGGTGGGTTTGAAAGCTACTTGATTATAAGGAAATAAAAAGTAAAAGAGAGATGCTAAGAGAACACAATGTATTTAGAAATTAAGACAGTTGTCATGGTTTTCCATTTGGTTAACTTGCTTACCAACGAGGTAAACACTTTAGATACTATGGCCTAAAGTTCTTTCAAGTTCGTATTTTTAACTGATTAGGCAATGGCAATCAGCAGTTTATCAAAACATCTTGAGCAGCAAATAGTCATAATCTGCAGTAGACGCTGTCAGATAAAAGCCTTCAGTTAAACAACTGCCACATTACAGGAGATCAACAGTGTAACATATGAAGTATTTCAGAAAGACATTACAGGTGGTGTGATCATAAATTATAGTCATATTTTCTAAGTTACGGATAGGTGCCTAGAGACTGGAGGTTAGCAAATGTCACTCCAATCTTCAAAAAGTGTAAGAAGGAGGACCCAATTAAGTATAGACCAGTCAGTCACACTCCATCCCAGGAAAGGTGATGGAACAATTTATCCTGGACACTATCTCTAGGCACATCAAGGACAAGAGGGTATGGCTGTACCAAGGGGAAGTCATGCTTGACCAACCTCATAACCTTTTATGAGGCCCTAACTGGGTGGACAGATGATGGCAGAACAGTGGATGTTGTCTATCTTGACTTCAGTAAGGCATTTAACACAGTCTCACATAGCATCCTCTGGCCAAACTGAGGCAGTGTGGACTGGATAATTGGGTAGTGAGGTGGATTGTGAACTAACTGCCGGATAGAAGCCACAAAGTAGTTGTTAATGGGACAGAGTCTAGTTGGTGGCCTGTATCTAGTGGAGTCCCCAAGGATTGGTACTGGGACCAATCCTGTTCACTCNGAAGAACCCCAGCTACTAGTATAGGTTGGGGACTGACCTGTTGGACAGCAGTGCAGGAGAAAGGGACCTAGGGGTCCTAGTGGACAGCAGGATGACTATGAGCTAAAAATGTGTTCTTGTGGCCAAGAGGGCCAACAGCATCCTAGGAGAGAATCAGAAGGGGAGATGGTTAGCAGATCGAGAGAGGTTCTTCTCCCTCTCTACTCTGCACTGATGAGACCACATCTGGAGTATTGTGTCCAGTTCTGGGCCCCTCAGTTCAAGAAGGACACAGAGCTGCTGGAGGGTGTCCAGCATAGAGCAGTGAAGATGATGAACTAAGTAGAACAGCTCCCTTATGAGGAAAGGCTGAGGGAGCTGGGTCTCTTTAGCTTGGAAAAGAGGAAGCTGAAGGGTGACTTCATTAATGTCTATAAATATGTGAGGGCTGGGTGTCAGGACAACGGAGTCAGGCTCTTCTCATCGTCATCTAGTGATAGGACAAGGGGCAATGGGTGCAAGCTGTAACAGAGGAGGTATCAGAAGAAACTTCTTCACAGTGAGGGTAACGGAGCATTGGAACAGGCTGCCCATGGGGGTTGTGGAGTCCCCTTTTCTGGAGACGTTCTGGACCCGTCTGGATGTGTTCCTGTGCACCTTGGTCTAGGTTACCCTGCTGTGGCAGGAGGATTGATCTAGATGATCTTTCAAGGTTCCTTCCAACCCCTTATAATTCTACAGTCAGTGTGTACAGTTTCTAATGTATTTTGCTTTTTCTGTTTGAAATTGGTAGAAATTGGTAGAAAAGGTCTTTGTGTCTATCAAATTCAACTGCACAACTGACCCCTCACAAGAGGTAATAGCATACTGTGTTTTCAGAATCAGCGCACTGAAAGGGTTACATCTCTCATTTCGATATTTATAAAACCATTTTGGAAGTCAAACCCCTGTGAGATTTAAAACTCCACTCTTTAGTATTGAAGGGGTTATAGAGGCTCCTGTGTAACTGTCATTGATAATTTCATTCTTACTCTGGCAACTGTTGTCCTAACAACTCTAACTGTAACAGTAGCTTTTATATAGTGAAACTGCCAACCTGTGCCTTGCAAAAAAGAATTTCTCCTAGTTTTATGTCCAAAGCTGTTTCCCAGAATCCAGCTCAGCCACATTTCCTTAAAGTATCATGTGAAGAGTTGGTCCAAAGGCAACTGAAGTTGCTGGGTTTGGAGTGCTGTGTCAATTTACATAGTATCACAGTAGACCAGGTTGGAATGGTCCTCAAGGATCACCCAGTCCAACTCTTTAAGGTAAAGAAGTACAGTTTAAACGAGATTGCCCAGCACCCTGTCAAACTGAGCCTTAAAATTGTCTGAAGTTGCAGAATCCACCAGTTCCCTGGGAAGACTATTGCAATGTCTAATAGCTCTTACAGTGAAAAATTTTCATCTGGACTTCAATTGGGATCCCCCAAGGAACAACATGTATGCATTACCCCTTGTCTTTTCTATGTGATTTCTTGTGAAGAGGAAGTCTTCTTGATAGGCACCTCTTATGTACTGATACATACTAAAAAGGTAATAATTTCTTGATGAGCAGTGTCAACACACAATTCTTATGTTAAAAAGCATTCTCAAGTCATCCTACTAGTAATTAAAAATAAAAACAGATTAATTAACAGATTAATTTACAGGGCTAGTAAATACAGCCTTAGAACATAAGGCTTAGCAGTAGACCACAAAGCAATTCATAGAACAGCTAAGGAAGAAAATAGGTGCTGGTGAATGGTTTACATATGATTCCAAATAAGCATTCTATGTACATCAGAGGAGCAGAGAGACACAGCACTATAGAGGGAAAGGCTGCTGTTCTGCCTATTGTGAAGGGATTGTTGCTACTAGTGGCAATAGGATGGGGGAAGTCAGATTTTATCCTGGCCAAAGTTAGTACAAGAAACAGGAAGAGGAATAGCACACCCCAAGAAAGCTCCAGCAAGTGTAAGTGAAAACCTAGGAGCTCTCTAATGTCCTTGATTGCCAGAAGTCTCTCTCTAGAACTGTTTAAGGTAAAGGAATGGGGATTCTGGAGGAAACACAAAGAAAGAAAACTTACAAAACTCATTAGAGAGTATAGTGAAGCATTTGCACTGAAGATAAGACAGAAAGGGGTAAGCAACTGGGCAAGCATGTACCCATTCTGAAAGGTCATGTTCTCTGCTAAACACAGGTGAGATGCAGTACCAGAGATTAATTACTATAAATTATGGCAGATCCACTCAAGATAGATGCAAGTCTAGTATTCCTGTTTTGTGCTTCTCAAACTTTTCTGTGGTCACTGAAAGGACTCTTGTTGTGCAAGTACAATTCTGAACTAAAATCTGCTGTCACTTTCTAGAAAGAAAGCAATCATGTCTATGGAGCGCATAAGGTGGCTCTATTCAGTGCTTTCAGGACTGCATATTTGTTGACTTGGTGATTCAGAGATGTTAAAGGCAGTTGATGTAATTGACCTATAACAAAACTCAGTAGCTTGTATTATAAATGCAGGTGGAAGAACTACAATAAATTACATATATTTAACATGGAAAATGAGGATTTAGGCTATTCAGCCTTTCTCCATGTAGGGCTGGTCTTTACAGGGAAAGAACCACACACAGTCTGGAACAGATGCTATGTCAGTGATCCACAAAGCTGCAACCCTTTACCAAAATTTTGCTTTTTCTCTATTAATGTAGACAAGAAAAGCTTGACAGTTCCCAGTATTTTTCCAGTCACAATTGTAATTACATAGATTTGCCAAGATACATCCTGTAAAGATAGAAAGACAAGGAGATACTCTTGAGACTGGACAAGAGGGTAGCTCATGTTAAATAGCTATGAGTCATTCTAATACTAGCTGCTGTCCTATTGTTTCCTCAAACACATACATATCCTCCCAAATTTTGAAGTAATTATAAGAATTCGTGATTATATTCATACATTTTCAAATGGTAATAAATCTGTAGTAGAACTAGATGGTAAAAATGGGCATGGTTAACCTAGTGCTTCAAACTTCGAATAGGATTTTTCCACAGAACCTTGTTGATGCGGTAGAGGGACTGATGGAAGGCAGCCTTTCTGTGCTGTTCGTGCTCCCTCTACTGTTGTTTCGGGAGCATGGAAAGAGACAGTATTGATGGCTAACGCACCCGGCTGCCTGAAAGCAGATTTCATGGAAGGGTAAACTAAAGGTCAAAAAGACTGAGAAGAAAACTAATTCTCTAAAGTGGTATCTTAACTCGTTATATCTTAACTCCATTAATCATAAGTCTTTATGATATACAATTTTCCACAGAACATTTGTCTTATGAGTTGAGTGACTTAGTTACTTTACCAGTTCCTGAAATTAGAAGCCACCTAAGAAATGCAGTGATACTCTGGAAGTAGAGAGAAAAGTTTTAAGAGTAAACAGTCTCATTTTAGTGTCCCAAGTCTTCCCCATATTTGCATGTTTTTTAACTTTACTGATACAGAATACAAGACATAAAGTGGTATTTCATGAAAACCAGATGTTATGTTAAAACCAGTCTGTGTGATGCTCAAATATTTTAAAAATGAAGTTGATAAATCCAAGTATGTAAACTGATATCTAGTTTACATACATGCATAATTACTTATTTAAAATGAGGTACAGGAGGTACAGTACCATATTCTGAAACTCTCCAAGTTTATGTTTAGCCACAAGATAAATGTTACTGTGCCCTAAAAAAGAGGGTGAGAAACTGCAGTAAGTGGATGATGTTGGTTTTCTTAACAAGAACCTTGTCCAAAATGTTCTTGGAAAAGCAAACCTCAGTGTCAATTCCACCAAATTGTCAGAATACTAGTACAGACAGCTTCCATTATTGCCCAGAGGGATAATAGTATCTTCTTTCTGGGCTAGGAACAAACATGTAATACATTTAGAAAGCTGTATTACTTGATAAAATTATGTGTAAACTATCTGGCCATGAAGATGATCAGCAGTCTGTCTGCTCTCACCTCTTCAGTGAGGACGGGGTAAAAGATTTGGGTCCAGCTTGCAGAGGAGAAAGTTCCAGGGAAATCTTGTGGCCTTTCAGTACCTGAAAGGAGCCTACAGAAAGCTGGGGTGTTTTTTTTTTTTTTACTGGAATGCTCTTTTTACTAGGTCATCTAATGGTAGGACAAGGGGCAACAGCTTTCAACCTGAATGAAAGAAGATTTAGATTACAAATTATTACCAAGTTCCTCACTCTGAGGGTGGTGAGGCACTATAACAGGTTGCCCAGGGAAGTTGTAGATGCCTTGCCCTAGAAGTTTTCAGTGCCATGTTGGATGATATTCTGAGCAACCTGGTCTAGTGAGAAGTGCTCCTGCCTATGGAAGGGCAGTTGGAATCAGGTGATCTTTGAGGCCCCTTACAATCCAAACCATTCTACAATTCTATGATAAAATTAAGCAGTAATCACTTAATTATAATCTGAGCTATTTCTGTGGTCAGTATAAAGAGATGAATTAAAATCATTAAAATATTTTAGCAGGATTATTAAAATATTTGGGAAAAGTTTATAAACAAAATGTAAAATCAGAATTTATAAGAAATTAATAAAAAACACATTTTTCATTTCTTTTAGAATGTGCTGCTCTACAGAATGTGGTAAAGGGTCTAACACAAACCATTGGAAACCAATGTAACCTGAAAGGTAGAAATAAAAATGTTCTTAAATGTTCTTACTGTCATTTAGAATTTACCCTTACTAGGTTTTTCAGAGAGAGGAACTCACTGGCAGCCAAGCAGAAAAGAAAGCAAATTATCTAAAATCAATTATGTGTACATTTTGATGGTCTGTATGATTAAGTAATGTCTTTTGCTATTATCTCACTTAGAATCCACATATAAAAAGTGTTCCGTGTAAGTGAGGTTTTTTTAATCAATAGTTGAGCTTTAAATTTATTTCAAGCATAACACAGGCAATTTGACAAAAAGTAATATTTAACTGCTGGACTGTAGTTTATTGAAGTGTTTCTGCATACCTTCCATCACTTTGCTAAACCAAAGTGTCTTAATCCTCAGTGTATTGTTATTAAAATTTAGCAGCTATCACAAGTACTTGACAATTACTCACTGCTATTTCTAAATAAAATATGTAAATATTTGTTTTATCATTATATCACAGTTTAGCTGCACACCATGTAGTTCATATTACACACATTGTGTGTTCTAGGCATGTTAGCATAAATATTAATAAAACTTTAAAAATCATGTCCACTTGTAATTCTCAAAGTAACTTTTAATAATCAAAAAAACATTATTTGGTTAAAGACAATTCAGAGTAGTAATGCCAAGCAAATACTATGATTAAACTATTAATTTTCTTATTAGAAAAATGGATACTGAGATTATGTAGCTCTGTAAATGGTGATGATGTCTACTTAGAAGTTTCTTAAAGTTCAGACAAGTCAATGAAATTAATTTTTATTCTGCTTTCATGCTATTCATACTGTCCAAATGCACTTTTTAGTGTATAATATAGTTTTTTACTTCCATAGATGAGAATCACAGATTGAAGGGTACCATTCATATCTTGGAAGAGAAATTAAAGACTTGTGAACAGGTACGTCATAAATGATCATTATTTAGGTAGAGGTGGAATATTTTTAATCTCTATTAGGTTTGCTACAAATACAATTTTTTGTTGCATTATTCCTCAGTTTTACTACATACCAAAACATAAGAGTTGTTCTCATTGCATTGTCAATAGAGAATGTGTTACAGGAACTGAAAAGTGAAAATTATATATGGTTTAGGACTCTGGCTCATTTTAAGATGCATTTTTTTTTCTGTATTTAGTTGTAAACACACATTCTAAAATCTAATCATTTGCATTGAAGTACATTATTTGTGTAGAAATAAAGTATTGACATTCACCATGTCCAATGTGCTGCTGGGGGATTCAAGAAGTGACTGAAATTTGTCTATAGTTTCTTTGGGAATAAATGCTAAAAATATAATGTCTCTACTTAGTGTCTCACGATAAAATCCATTTACCATCACTCTACTTTTTATCTATGCTACTCATTTTCTGAAATCAGGTAACACCAGCAGACCTAGTCCTTGTTCTCTGTGCTGATTGCAGATCTTTTACCTGTACCAGACTAAGAATCTTGCTGCTAATTGTCTTTGTACTATGAGTTAGAATTAACAGAGCTCTTACCTTGCCAGTTTGAAGTAATGCCTTCTGAAAGATGTGAGAAAACTATGATTCTATACATTATATACATGTGTGGACATGGCAGACCTTGTTAATGCTGTCCTGAAGGCACTTAACTTGATCTCATCCATATACACAAATACCAGCAATGAGTAACTGCCTTTGTGAGTGCCTCTGAGCATTGCTCTCATGAGTAGCTACCTTGTTAGAAGACTCTTTCTCACTGTAAATGAGCTTTGGAGTAAGCAACTCTACACTGACAACAAATGAATTCTTTGGTAATTCTGGAGCAGTTACTGGAGCAAACTTAGACCGGGCAAGCTCAGGCACTTCAACTGTCATAATACTGTACATTTTTACACGAATGCTGTGCTCTACAAAAGGTGAAGAGGGCAGAAGCCTCAAGATTTTTATGATGCTTTTTATATTTCCAGGAATATAAGGATGAGATTGAAAGACTTATGACAGAAATTCAAAACAAGAAGGAAGAACACAAATTAGAAATAATACAGATGAATTACGATGTAAGAAAAAAATGTAAGTTCTCTTGAACACTGACTGCTGTAGCATTGGGTAAAGCACGTTGCAACCAGCAGAAGCCACTTCTTAGTGGAAATAATAGGAAGTTAGAAGTGGCCAGTATTTAAATACAGTTTATCTTTACTAAAGATAGTACAGTAGCAATAGTACAGCAACAGAGAATGAGCAGAAGCTGCAAACCAGCAACCAGAACAGACAGTGGGAACTTGGATCTAATTATCCGAAGGAATTATATTTTTTGTTAAGTGTTTACTGGAAAAATTCCAGACTACTATTAGAGTGTTTCAGGTATGCTTAGAAGAGTAGGCAATTATTTTCACTAAGAAATAGTACTGGAACAGAAAGTTCATTATTGACATAGCCTTGAAGAGTAGGACTTTTTTGGTCACCCACACAGCTGAAAAAAGGCCATCATTGTAAACTCATTAAAGAGTCTCCATGTTAATGGGATGAAACAGTGTAGTTTTCACATAAACTATGTTTTTGTCTGAATTTAATGTTTTGCTCATGAAATATTAACTGGCTGTTCAAGAAATCTTTCATATTCGGAAAATTATTCTTTCCATCTAAACATCTTTTGCAATCATAGTATTTGGTGCTATTGTGTTACTAGTTGAAATAAAAGAAGTGGAATATAGAGAAGAGAGAGAAAAAAAAGACCTGGAAATACTAGAGCTAACTAGGCAGCTGAAAATTCAAAATGAAGAGAAGCAGAATGAAATAATTAAGCTGCAGATAGAGGTATGCATTACAGAGTTCAGTTGTGGAAGTGACTGAGAAGTGAGAAATATTCATTAGCACTTAATACAGTAATGTAATCTCATCTTGGAAACTTAAGCAACTGCCTTTCCAGAGGTGTGCTTCCTTCCTTAATGGTATCTGAATTGCTTCTGGAAAGGACATGAGTTCTACCTGCTGTTTAGGGAGGCTGATGTTTGCTATGGTTTTGTTTTAAATTAAATTATTTTAAAATTATTGGTAGTTTTTGAGCTATAATCGGTATTTTCTACTTATTTATATTATCTCTTAATTCCTGAATTCTGGGAAGGCATATTTTCATAAACTTCCAATACCTTAAAGACTTCTAATCCTGTGGATGGGTATTTAAATCACAAAATGGCTTCAGAGGTCCTTTGCGTCCAGTTTTTTGCATCTTCCGTATTTTCTCCCCCTGCAGACAGTGAACCTTCCATTTTTGTTTTAGTGTTGTCTAATCTGGCTAAACGTATTTGCTTTATCATATTGGTACTAACTACTTCTTGCAATAATAGAAACATTGTTTAAAGGAAAATTACTTGTAATTGCATTCTTTATTTAAATAAAAGTAGTTTCATTTTCCTAGGATTAAATAGTAAATAAGTTTTCCATTCTTACTTTCAGGTATAAAATCCAATTAAGAAAAGTGTAAATTATACTTGTGTTACTTAACATATGTTTTTGTTGATTATGATGTTTTTAACATTTTGTTTTTTCCTGATTCTTTCAGTTCAATGCTAAAATAGCAAGAGTTCAGAATAAAACAACAAAATTGTTTTCAGAATCTCCTGTCTTGCCACAAAGCATCTATCGAAGGGTGTGTGCTTTAATAGCCTGCAGTCTGCAGATACAAATTACTGTTATAGCCTATTTGAAACAACAGTTCCTACAGGTCCAACTGCACTTGTTCTGCAACGAATCTTTGAGGATGGGGGAAGTGTGGATGGGTGCCTTCCCAAGCACCCTTCCCACCTGTAGACAACTGATTTAATGCCTTTTTGCACCAGTGTTGGTAAAGCTGAGGTTCAACAACAAAAGCCCACATCCAAAGTGGTCTCATTACAGAACTTACAATAAAACTGGCATCAATGAATGTGATGTAAATAACATATTTGCATTATTGGTTTTATAGACTTGGAACTTTGAGATGTATAGTATTCTGGAGAAGTCATAATTTTGTGATACAAAATACTGAGAAAAATATTCTTATTAGAATATTTCTCATTAGTAATAGCATATAGTATTGTTACAGAATCTTGTGTAATGTTTCACAATGAAGTATTTGTCTACATTTTTACAGAAGCTGCAGCATCTCCAGGAGGAGAAAAACAAGGAAATTGAAATTCTCCGTAACACCATCAGAGACTTAGAGCAACGTCTTAATAAAGGGCAAGACCTGAACCTCAAAAGGAGACGATGAAGTATATCAGTAGTATGTACAACAAGAAACAGAAACGGTATATTTTGAACTGTGCACCTGAAATTAAAAACAAGATACAAAGTATTGCAGAATATTTTTTATTGGAAACATTCCAGTCAATTACTCCAAAAGCATGCATTCTGTATATATTCAAGGCTACTGTCTTGATAATCAGCATTCACAAAAGATCCCAGTTGTGTAGCAGTAGTACTTTCCCTATTAAACCATCATTAATTATGGTATACACTTTCAAAGCAGTTTTACTTTCTTGTATAGTCTTCATCCAGGAATTCTTTGAATAGCTATATTTTTATTTCACCTCAGTTAGTCAAAGGTCAGAGATGCTAAGCTACAGCAGAGAAATTACACAAGTTTCAGTGGTATATTAACAACCAATACAGATTTATCAAATTCAACACGATTATAAAACAAAAATAAACATTAAACCAAGATTAACTTGGTTAAGTTTATCTGTCACTTCTTTTTGATACTGATTCTGCATGAACAGTTGTTAACACTGCTTCCACTTTGGACAGAATCTTACTGATTTGTGGTATTTTAGAAGGAGTATTAACGTGTATTAGTGGACATACCCATCATACCATATCCAAGCCACAGAAGTTAAGCATAGCATTTTGTTTCTTTAAAACAATGCAATTAATACTTGTATCCTACATTTGAGATAAGAAGTTATTTTGGCAAGTTGCTTAGTAATAAGCTTTTCTTGTACAAAATTTGTAGGCATAGATTAAAAAAAATAGAAAAAAAAACAAGGTTTGGATGTATTCTTTTCTTCTTAGTAAAAGTGATTGAAGTATCTGTTTTGGTTCTCTCCTATTCTTGATTGCAAAACATCAGACAGGAGCCCCTAGGTCATAGTTTATGCTTCTGTCCTCACAAATGCAAGCAGAATGTTAGGAGATAAACAAGAAAGACACTTTAATCAAGAATGCAGACACCTTCCCATTACAACTGAAAAACAAACTACAGGTTAGTTAAATACCTTTAAGTTATGAAGTTTTTTTCCGATGGAATTTGACAGGTATTGATTCAATTCTAAGAGCATAGCTCAAAAAGTCTACACACCTGTCTTCTTTAATTGGGGCAATAAAATGCTTCATCTGTTTATTTTTCCATTCTCACAACAGTATGTGTTTAGATAGTAGGACTCACTTCCATTTTTTATGTGTTTAGTTTGTTTTTCAGTCTCAGTTTCCTGCCTTCTCCTGTCACTGTCAGGTGTCACTAGTTTCACTGGCTCCTGCTGCTGGTGACTGTCAGGCAGCAGTGAGCAGACGTCACTGTCAAGATTCAGTGACGTCCTCTGCTGACAGCTGGCCATGTCACCTGCAAGAGTTTGGAAGTGCTCCACGACACTGTCAAGTGACAGAATTTCCTATCTCTTCAAACAAAAGGTGTCGACAATGACAGCATCAGCTACTAGAAGTTGAGTCTGATGCTGTTTGCCAGCTTCAAGTTAACTGCTTTTTACAGCTGGTTTTCCCCTTTTTTCATAGCTTTTTACCTTGAGCAGTTGCTACACTTTCCCCTGCAGGAACAGTGCCTATATGTTCATGATTACCTGTCTGATCATGTCTGTTGTGGGCAGAAATTCCATGGCGCTGACTGCTGTGACGGTATCTCTGACTTCCAGAAGGAGTGTCATGGTTCTCAGTATGGGAATCACGACCGCCTTCATGGTGGTGGTGATGGTGATGGTGTCTATGTCTACGCAGGTTCTGGTGATGTGAATGTTGACCGCTCGGTGTGGGTTCTACCTCTTCTAGCTTTTCATCTGCTTTTTTAGTGATGTTTTCACATACACCATCAATATCAGGTTCCTGCAAAACACACGCTTGCACTAAATACAAGGCATTATATTTGATTAACTTTATATTAGATTTGTGCTAGTTTACTGAAAAACTATACGAACATATCAAGTAGAACTTTGTTTTACACCACTGATAACTACAATTTTAAGAATTGTAATTCAAGTAATTGCTAATAAAAAGTATTCTTTTTGTAAGATCCCACATCTGACCCATCTGAGGTCTGCATTTAGCCATAAAACAAAATATATTGTCATTGAATTTTTGTAACTAAGTATGTACATTAGGGGATTGGAAAACAAGCCTTATGAAGGGGAGTTGGGGGAGCTGTTTAAGAAGAGTCAGAGAGGAGAACTTGTTGCCTTTATAGCTACCTGAGAAGAATCTGTAGGGAGGCTGATGTTTGCCTCTTATCCCAAATAACAGATGACAAGACAAGAGGAAATGGCCACAAGTTGCTTCAAGAGAAGCTCAGCTTGGAAATTAGGAAAACTATGTTTAGTGAAAGAATAGTTAGATATTGGAATAGGCTGCTCAGAGAGGTGATAGAGTCACTGTCCCTGGATGTTCAAAAGGTGAGTAGATGTGGCACTTCGGTATATGGTCTAGTGGTCATGGAGGTGTTGTGTTGAAGGTTGGATTTGATGATCTTGGAGTTTCTTTCCAACATTAATGATTTTGTGATTTCTTGATAACCCCTAAAGTAGTTCTGATCTTTAGTTATGTGTAGAACAAAACTACTCTTCTTTTAGAATGTAACAGTAATTTGTGACCTTATAGTATAATTCTTTTGAAGTAACTCTTGTATACTGTATACTTATATACATGGGAACCATGTATTACCTAAAACTTGCTATTTGCTCAAGTACCTACCCATTCCCAGAAACAAGAGTCAGTAAATGCTCACTAGCTGCATTTACTCCAGAAGCAGAATTAGCCTCTAGATTTCTGAAAATTATTTGCATCTCTCTCAAGGACAGGAGTGTGGAAAATCAGTCTATTATCAATTATATCTAATTCACCTCAAAAAATGTTTAAAACTTTCTGTCAAAGACACATTAAATATGTCTTTGGATTAATCACATTGAAATACTTTTTATAAGCACGAGTCAAATGCAGTTTCCTTTCCTAGTATATATACATATATGTAACATAGGAACAAAATACCGTGTAAGAGCAGTTTCCACACTTGTTTTCACAGTATGCAATCTTAATAGATTCTTCTACATATGGTAAAGTCAGGAAGGAGTAGGGCAAACCCAGATGATACACTAGACGGCCACATCTAAAGGGAGAAAGAACTCTGTTGTTATGTATACATAAACACACACCTAAAATTAAGCATCTCTTCTTAACATACCTTATCTTATTCATGCCAGTCCACCCACACTGCACAGTACCACAGAGTGTTTCTGTACAAGAACCTTGCAGGCAAAAAACAGTACTTGCCTTACAAATGTTTGACCACTCAATACATTGGCCAGTAGTGTCATGCATGATTTCTGGCTGAGGTATTATCTTTGCTGGCAGAAGTTTAGTGGCATTTAGACTAGCAAAGGTACACTAATTACAGATCTATCTGCTAATGAGAAGGGCTGTTTGCATAGCAGTAGAAGTTATCACGTGGTTGTTGTATCCCTACAAAGAATGGTTTTATGCAACGTGGCATGTATATTGATTGATTGGAACATGCAATGCACTGTATCTGCATTACTGATTTAGTGTGTATAGGCAGATTTTTATGGTGTCCATTGATCTTACATCTATTCATTTGACTACACAACTGCTGCAATGGAGTAAATTGAGAACTGGTACACAGGGCTTGTGTGTACCAGTTCTTGCACCGTAAGTAACATACCTAATCTGAAAAGCCAACACATGGTCCTCCCACCTTAGACTTGATTGCCATTAAAGGCACAATAAGGGCATACGTTCCTAGAACCATAAAGGATCATGGCCACACTAGTAGCAAACTAATTCATAGCACATGCATATCCTATGTGTTGACAGCACAAAATGGTTTAAGCTTTTGAATGTTCTGGGACAGGCATCAGCTTTGAGATGGTTCCATTATGTCGATGCAACCTCACTCTGTCATGACAGCAGCCTTCCATACTTAGCTGTATTTGCCACTGTAACACACAATCACTTTCTAAACATCATTCCAGTGTTAGTTTTATCCCACAAGCCTAATTTAGATAATTCACTCAATTGATCATATTACCTAATAAAAGTAACTTCATGCTTCTTTATTAAACATCAATATGAACTGAGAATGTTTGTGACAGTAAACTAAAACACTCCACTTACTGTAACTTACAAGTTCATTATGATGTATTTGTTGTCAGGTAATCAGGTTATTTGAAAATCAATAAAACAACACAGAGATATACAAAGAATTATTCTAAAATCATGCAAATATTTTCCTGTATTCCCCTCTAAACACATACCTGTCATAGATAAGAAAGTCATCTTTGTTTCCATTTAAGGTAATCCAGACATCAGCCTGCTGTTCATCTTGTTGGTAGACAGTAATGTAGTTTGAAACACTTTCTTCCAGTCGGTTAATTTTTTTCCGGGAATAAGTTCCCTGATGGTTGACAATGAAATACGAGATATTGACCAAACCTTCATTCTCTAACTTCACTCGCAGGTTCTCCAATCTAATGAAGAATATAAAGAAGTAAGTCATCTGAAACATCACAAAATTTGCTACATTCCATTAAAGTTTATATGCTCCATCTTGGTTTTATTCTAACTTTTTCCCAGTGGGATGGCTCACTCACCAATTATGTTAACAGACAAAAGAGACTTAACTTGGGAGATCAAAATCAGTTTTATTTAAGCCAGAGAAAAACCACCACTAATCACCATCAGGACAATGAGAGATGCATGTGGTTTTTAAATGCAGCTTCCCCCACCTCTCCCTTTTTTCCCAGGCCCAGCTCTGCTCTCTCTTTTCCCTTCAGGGGAAAACCCCTGTGGCATCATGGTGGAGAGTCCCACAAGAAAAAGTCATCCAGGAACTTCTGCAACTAGCATCAGAGTGTCCCAGTGATGACCTGCCCCCATGCATTTCTCTGTCAGGCTCAAGAGTTGCATTCCAGATCTCTCCCCTGCTCTCCACCATGGGCCATCAATGTTACTTCTAACAATGGCCTTTGAGGAGTTCAAAGGCTCAGCCTGACCTCCAATCACAAGCCAAAGGGCAATGGCTGCTCTGGTGTGTCTTACCTTCTTTGTCCTCCTCACTGACATGAGCCACCAGCATCTCTGGTGTGTCTTTCTACCCGCAAAACGAAAAGGGAGCTCCCAAACAGAAGGCCCAAACCAGAAAGTTGCTCAACAGGTTCTCCATGCTTAAATATGTTTATCACTTTAGCCAGAGACTTCTTAGAGAGGACACACCAGCAGCCCCTCCCCCACAACACACGTAGCAAAAGCTGCTTTCTTGCTGTATGCAGGTTATCTTCCTTTTCATTTGTATCCTTCCTATTGAATTGCTCTATAATACATTTTTTGTTTCAAGAAACAATCTAGAGCTTCAAAGATACTTTAAAACATTTCTAAAATGTACAAAATCAAACAGAGCTACCTGGAATGCCAGTCACAAAGTCCACTTTTGACTTTAATGGAGTGAGAGATTTACAACCACTTATTCATATCTAATTCTCAAAAAACTTGCAGAGGCTATTAAAGTATGGAGATATGCAGCCTAGAGGGGGACATCAGGATGTTATTACAGCGATTAAAATCAAGCTCTGAAGCTGGTACTATGAATTTGTAAACCTATGAGATTTCACAATCACTAAATGAATCCAAGATAAGGGCTGTATACAATTCCCATTTGGGTCAGCTCAAAATTATTCTCTTGCTGATGTTACTGTCATTATGCTGAATTATTTGCAGACAAGTTATTTCTAGAAAACAAAGCACCAATGTCCTAGGTATTGTATGAAAGTGTAACACTGAGGATTGTCTTGAATGTTTTGTCTCTATTGCAAAAGGCAAGTCTTCATCTTCTGGATGATTTTTTTTTAACATCTCAGACCTCTGAGCAGGGATTGGAAAGCGCAATAAAAGCATACTTTTTAATTTGCTTTTCTCCTGTAAATCTTACATCAACAGATCTTCTAGTCATGTCAGAGAATTATGAAGTCTTTTGTTTCTAGCACCTTCCTACACTAATCATGCATTGTTAACTGAAGCATAATCTTGATAAACTCTTTCAGTTGGGTTTTCATGTGTTTTTCATGAATAATATAACATCTTTCATTATTGAGCATGCCTTTATGTTGTACATACAGTGTGGAGAAGATGATCTATCACTCAGGACTAAGCTGAGAGATAAAGAATCTGGGCCACTGGCACAGAATGTTCCTACTGAGAGTTAACCTCGTCACTGGGTCACACATGCCAGCAGGGATGGCAGCATTTAAGGAAGCTAGAGTTCACTGCAAACATCTTTAGTTGGACAAATGCAGATAACATTAAAAACCTAATCAGTCAGTATTCCAGAAGCTAAAAAAGAAGTGTACACTCACCTGGAAGCCTGCAGCTGGCACAAATATCAGCTAGCCTGAAGGAGAGCCACCACAGTAACTGAGCCCCTGGAATTCAGCATTGGGTTCTCCCCCCTTATACGCCATTCTGGGGGTTCACTGCAGTTCTGGATCTCTGTCCCTCCTCCTGGGAGGAGACAGAGAGCCAGAACTAGCCCCAGCCCTGCCCACATGGCTGGGCTTTATCTGAAAAGAGAGAAAATAAACAAAACTAGATCAATGTCAGCAGAATGTTCACACTTCGAAGTTCCCACAGCAAAATACCAGGGAGTAAAAAAAAGGGCGAACAACAAATAACAAAACATAAACCTGTAAGAATAAATTTGAGCCACTTTGTTTACTGCTTGATCATATTTATTTTATTTTGCAGTGGATTTCCCCTGTAGTAAGTGTGGAGTATTTCTTTCTGTTGTACATAAACAACTAAAAAGTAAATGTCAGAATAACTGGATTTTCTTTTAATGCTACTAAGCAAACCATGCTGTTATTTCTTCTTTGAAATTTCTTCTTCATTGCCTTAATACGTCAGTGATTTTTAAAGTGGCCTAACTTCTTGTATTTTGAAACCAATTGTACTCAGCCAGTTTACATAAGTAAAAATCCAGACCCATTCACATCAGATCCCAGAAGATTTTTATGATTTAAAAGTGCTTGGCCCTACACAGTAAATACTATAGAACTTTGAAATAAATTAAAAAAATAAAAAAAAAAAAAGACTTCAAGGTTTTTACAAGCCAATCTGCAGAAACAATTTTGCAAAAAACAGGAAGTAAAAATTGACTTCTAGGAGTTCTCAGATTTTTCAAAATCCCCTACCCGCATGTAGTCCTTTTCACATTTGCAGCCATCAAAACACATGAGAAATTCTGTAATTCTCTTTTCCTTTCATCCCATTAACATAATAATTGTGGATAACTATGTTCAGAAAACAATCGTTATCAAAAAATATGTAAAATATTAAATGGCTCCCCAACACATCCCACCTAGTGGAATTGTATAATTTCAGATCACTCATCAAAGTCTGACAGTAAACACAATGTTTAGGCAACGCTAAATTATGGTCTTTTAAAAGATAAGCCAGCTTTGTAAAGCCATAACTTGTGAAATCTATCTGCCCCTAGTGTTCCTTTCTTGCAGTTCTACCAAAAACATTTTAGGTACAGCCTTTGTAACTATGATCCAACAGATTCAAACAGCATACTTGGAAAGCTGCCCACCTTCATATCCTTTTATGCGTTTATAGCCTTCTGCAGCACTGGCATACATACAGTGGTCAGCAACAGCTGTCTGTCCCTCTGAACTCAATGAGAGTTATGTTCTGAATTACACTTCTTTTCACATTTCTATTTTACAGTTGGTTTGCAATAGAAATTTCGACAGTCAGCCTTTTCAGTCAAAGAAACAAGCAGACATTCTGCCAATCCTTAAGTCATGAAGCTCATAGCGAAATCAGCACACTTACCCTTTCTTCCCTCTGCTCCTTGGCAGCTCTGCTTAACTCCACTGCAGAAGAAAACAGTGTGGGGAACAGAGCTTGTGGTATTTATACAGCTCTTGTTTATCTCACTTTGCAGATATGGTTCAAAGTTCAGGGAGTTCATTCTGAATGACCTTGCAAGCAAAGCAAACTTCTTTGGAAAAAGTAGCCAAAATATTTCTTCAGTAACTAATTCTAAATGGAAACCATTTAGAATGTAGAACTGCAAGGTACTTTTAATACAATGAGTTTAAATATCAGGTTATGCAGTTTGTTGGTCACCCCAGTCAGCTGAAGGTAGTGGTACAGTCAGAGAAAGGGGTTGGGCCAAAGAGTCGTTATTATCTGAACACAGTGGTAACCACAGTGAGGAAGAATACTTCTCTATAAAAATGCTGATGTGACAGGTTTTTCTCTCATATGCTTTATCTGGTATTTCCTCAGAGAATGGTGTAGCTTGTCTGAGGACATGTGCAGAAGAGCCCCCTTTGCCCAGCTGCAGTTTGTACACTACTAGGCTTCAATGGTTATTTCTGTAAAACCTGCCAGTTTATCAGTCTTTGATCAAGGTTAGAGCTCAGATCTTCAGCCATTTAAATCAATTTAGCTACACGAAAGCCATGAAGCTGTAACAACTGGCAACTATGGCCCAAGACCCTGACTTCTGCATAGATGAGATTTATGCTTGTGGCTGGGTGTAAGAAATTGGACTGATGACCTTCAAGTTTATCTTGTAGATGTACCATGTTCAAGTCAATGGAAAGAAGGGCAAAGATCTGGAGTTGTAGTCAATAACCTTGGAGAACACAATGCAAAACCAGACATCAGCCTGTGACTGATTTATTTTAAAAGGTGGAATGTGCTTACATTTCTTACATTGTTCAGGAAACACATCCTTGTATTTACCAGGTTGTGAACTATGCCTTCATAAATGTAATATTATCCTTAACTATTCAAAATTGTATTATTTTCTCACATTTCAAGATGTGGTGTTGATTTTCAGTGCTAATGAAGTCCTGCAAGGTTGGCTGGAATTAGGCATTTGATATGCATCAAGTCTGCAATTTCTAAATAAACACTGAAGGAACAAAAAATAAATTAAGCAGGTACAAGTCTATTAATAGGCAAGAGAATAAAATGCAGCTCAATAGTGGCTGTATTGTGACATACTGTGGTGGTCTCTTAACAATTATTGCAACCTGGACAGAGATGCTATAAAATAAAGAGCAATATTCCATTCCCATTTCTTTTTCAGCTCTGCAGAGAGAGATGTGCACAATGCTTGCTTAGTAAGTTCTGAGCCTATAAACTATATGTAGTACCACCAAGTGCTGCTGAGCTTAGCAGGTCACAAGTACAGTCAATTAAGCTGAAGCAGCAAACTTATGGAACAGTAACCTTACTATGGAAAGCACATTGAGGAAGGAAATGTACAGTGGTCACTACTGAAAATTCAGTATTTCCACCCATTATAGTATGCAAAGAAACCTACAGGCCCTTAGTTCCCTTACAAACCAATAAGAAGCAGCTGTTTTTAGCAATTATCACTGTGCCAATAAATACTATTTCTTGAAGTATAAATTATTACATTACGTTATATTTATTATAACCTTTATGTTAAGGAGAGCTGAACTATATTCATGGTGATCAGCCAAAAGCATCTTGCTTTATGACATTTACCTTACATGAGATCACTGAGAAAAATCTTCTGCCTTAAAGCAAGAGGTATAGAATATTATAATATTGGCTGAGGGCTTAGACAGATCTAATTCATTTGTTTTAGAAAAATATAAACCCTGTGTTTAAACTTCAATCTGAATTATTACCCTTTCTGAATTGGAGGAATTACACTTCCACACATTCTTTCTGCTAACAGAGTAAAGATACTAATAATTGTTAAATTTAGTCTGAGTCTTACCATTCCACTCCTTACACTAATCCACCTTGCATTCATAGGCTTCTGTAGCCCTTCCCTTTGTCTGTAGTTTATAAAGAAAAAGATTTAATTTTACTTTCCACTGCAAGTATTTTATGAATTGCTGAGTCTGTTCCAATGTCACCACAGGAGGTAGGTAGTTATGCACCCTGGACAAGTCTTCATTTTCAAACAATAATTTTTATAATTATAATCCTGTTTCTGTTAACTTTCTTTTTTATTTGAGGTTCCCCCTCTCTTCTTGCTTAACATAAAACATCCTGGGTTTTTTTGACGTGTTTCAAACTTTTCAAATTACTGTCCTTGGAAATCAACTGATGTTGGGTATTTCTGTTATCTAGATTGGTGATGTATATGTTTATTTTTTAGAATCCCAAAGGGACATGTAATTCTATGTCTGGCAGTAATTATATTCTGGTGAGGTCAACTCTAGTAATTCACAACATGGACAAATAATGACATGACAGAGGCAGAACACAGATCCAGCACAAATTCTATCACAAGACCTTAGGACTTCAGTGACCGTTCTGCTCTTTTGACTCAGAGATACACAAACAGAGAGTTCAAAGTTCAGTGACAGATAATTTCTACTGATTCTTCTCACATCATTTTATAGCAGTGTAATGACAGCTCAGTGGAGTGACTTGTACTTTATGATGGAATAAATGGCAACAAAAATAGGCTATAGAGGTTTACTTAATGCTTACATAAACAAAATTCCAACTGTTTATGTACCCTTAAAATTCTTGGTTAAATGTTGTAATTGAAATGAAGGCTAAGATAGATGAAATTCAGCAAATTAATTAGAAACTCAAGTTCACTAGTTAAAGTATCTCACAATGAAAGGTAGTGGTGCAATGTTGGTCTTGTACTCATTTCATGTGAGAGCATAAGATAACTAAATGCATACTTCCCAGAATTAGCAGGAGGCAACTAAAGCTGACATCCTCTGAAACAGAACTGGAGATTGTTTAGTGAAAGCAGCAATAGCTGACACACACAGTAGTCTACTTAGAAACAAAATGAGACTTAAAAGAACTGTGATCTAGTATATAAATAGTTTGGTTTTCTTTTTTTAATAATAATAATGAATTATTTTTCTCTGCTTGAACCTATCTGTAGCACACTGTAATTGAGAAGCAACATCTTTTTTTTAATCAAATGTGTCCTAAGGCATAATCATTGCATAGATGACAAATGCAGACTGACCCTAGATGCTAAATACCTGCATGTATTCTGAGTGCCTTACCAGCTGTGTTTACTTTCTGCATTTATCCTGCAATAATTCTGTCAGCCTGCAAGTCCCACATGTGACCTCACTGTGCCTAAAACAAATGGTCCTTACCATTTGAAGAAAAGACAAATGACTGTACCCCAGAGTTGGTTAAGGAAATCACAGTTCTATGGCATCACTTGTATTTTTTAGTGCATTTAATAATACTTGTCAGTCCTGTGACCTACAGAAGAAATCTGAAAATTCCTTCAGTTTAGTGTGACTCTCTGACAATAGCTGCAACACTGCTTTGGCTTCTGTTGTTGGGGATGATAAATCAGGACAAAGCAAATGTAATCATGCAATGCGCAAGGCAAGATATGTGTATGAATCTCCTACATGAATCTCGTAGCCCTCATATTGATCAGTCATTCCTCCTTATACAGTTACACTGGAATTCAACAGGCACCTTATAGGCTCTTTACTGAGTCAATGCGTAACTTGTGATGTTATGCGTCACATAACATCAGGAGTGATCAAGGATCAGGATCAATGAATACAAATAAAGTTAAAAAACCCACTGATTTTTCTGTATTCAGACAGTTCTCTTTTCATTAACAGATCAAGTGTTCAGTGGGGGATAACTGTAATCATAACTTCAGAAATATCAACATAAATACAAAGATTTCCAATTAAAATCTTTTATACCAAATAACTCTCGTTAGGAGATGTGGCAGAAAATAAACAGCAGTTCATTCCAGGTAACTTTAAAGACTTCTCATCAGAAATACTTATACAACCAAGTTCTTGTTAATGATTTGTAACAGGTCATCAAGCATAGTTCGCTGCACTGAACCCTACCCAAGGGATGTAAGTAAGACAGTTCAGTACATGAGATTCACTGACAATACTCCATACTTAAAGGAAGTTCAAGTCTGATCTTTGCTTATCTCTTGGAAAATACATGAAAACTGAAGTAAAAACCGGGAAGAATTTGTATTAAACAGTTCAAGAACTATTGAATTGTGATTAAAAATGGATTATATTTTTGTGCATCATGTGCAAGGAATTCAAGAAAGTTCAGAAACAGATTCATAAAGTTACTTACAAGAAGGAGATTGTTAGTTAGGAGATTGTTAGATTGTTAGTTTCACAAACTAATATGCTTATTGCTTCAAAGCCATTATATTTAAGGATGATTGTTGGTAATAGTTCTTTTCAGACAGCATAGTCCTGGAACAATGAACTGGGAAGAAAAGTTTGTATGACCTTATTTTAAGACTATGTGACTCTGCCATCAGCACCAATAACAAAGGTACAACTGCCTGAATAAAAAACTTTTTATTGTTCTGTCCATCTTGGAAATTCCTTAGCAGCTGCCATTTTATCATTAGTTTTGTGAACTGCTGAAGCAACTTGCAGATTAAATACAAAAGTAGATCCATCTAAGTGACAATTTTTATTTAACAAAATGTACTTTGCTGCTGAAGCACACAATAAGCTGATATTAATGGCCATCTACTGCCAGTATATGTAAAAAACTATTTTTGCAAAACAGGGGCCTCTCAGAACCATAATAAACTCAAAACATAAGTACCTCAAGTGGTGTCTATAGATAAATAAATATTGTAAAGCGATACTGACCTTCTGAGGTGCAGTGGAAGAACTGAATTGTTCATAGAATCTCAACAACTATCCAGTCAACAGTTTGCAATGGCCTCACATCACTACAGGATAGATACGTCTCAGGCTGGCATTTTTCATTTAATTCCTCATCTTTAGATAAACACTATTTTAATTTTGGAATGCCCATCTTGTGGCAGGAAGACATGTTCAAAACATTACTCAAGTATGTCCTTTACTATTTCTTATGATTTACAAATCAGGCATATATAGAGCTCAGAGTCAGTATCTTCTAGTGCAACAGCTGAGCAGCTCCCACACCTATCTTAGGCCATCAATGTTTAATCCAGCCCTCTCAACTGCAAGCTGAATTTCCCTGAACTTTCTCTTGTCAGCAAAAATGAAAAAGGAAGAAAAACAAAGTGGAATTTCTGCTGACCCTGCATCATAATTGTTGCCAGATTTCCTGTAAGAGCTTATGAGGGGAAAAAATGTGAATGTGAAATGGAAAAAAAACAAAAAACTTGTAGCAGTTTCAAAATCATGGCAATAAAACTGCAGAACATTCTCTTCAACACAGTTAGCAGGCATTCAGAAGGACAGGCCAGAAAACTAAATGCATGAGTGATCCCATGACCACAGTAAGAGTAATAACTAACAGTAAATGCTTCCAAATTATATTACACTGCTTGCAAAGACTTCATGATGTCTTGCTTGTACATGTTTTCAGTTAATGACAATTTGTTTGTTGATAATGTAACACAAACATTTGTACAACATAATATATATATAGCTAAAAAAATCTATAATTAGAAGAGTATAGATTTGAGTTCTATCTATTTCAAGATTTCAGATATCTAGTTATCCTAAAGCCAAATGTAGGGCTTTGTTCTCCATTATTCACACAAATAATTGTGCAGAAAATGGCTCAGGCTGATGCTTGCAGTGTGAATTGTGCATGAGGCTGGTCTTAAGAAACTAAATGACAGAATAGAAAGAATGGCTTTTTCAGTAGCACACATGCTTTGGTATCTGCTCCATTGGTGATTCTGAAAAGGGTGCACTTAAGCTGCTGCTGTAATCAACACAGTTGATAAGCACACATGGAAGATGGAAGATAAAAATGAAGGATGGAAGAAAAAATCTTAACCTAGATATTGTGAAGAACTGTATCTAGGTTGCTCAACTTTCCAACATTTTATTGCTCTTAATATTATCTTAATTACATGAGGAACATCTTTCTAATTGCCTCCAGGTTATAAAGTAAGCTTTCATTTATACCAAAAATTGTATTAACCTATCAGCCAGACATAATTTCACACAGCAATAATGTGGTCCATAGGTCTACAGTCTTCTAGGAAGATGACATGGCTTGTGAAGAATAACATCAAAGTATCTGTTAAAGTTTCTGCATGGAACTGCAGCACTGCTAAGTGGGATAGACCTTTCTGTCACTTTATCTTTAATCCTGTTCAGACTCTGAAGATCTCCATAGATTACTAAAGAGAGCTAGAAAAAATGCCGTATTTTGAGTCTTGATGAGCTGTGTTCACTGTTGCTTATTACAAAAATGTTCCACAGAACAAAAGCATTTTTGCAAGTCAGGTTACAGAAGATTTGCTTGTTTAAATCCAAGTTGCTTCTGATGAGGTAATATCTCCATATACAAAATCTTTACAAACAAACGCTTATCTATGCTGTTTCTATTCACTGTGCAGTGGATACCCATACCAAATCGCATGGCATGTATTTAACATTTAACACACATAACTTTTTAAAAGAAGTTTTCCTATAGAACTTTCCCAGACAAGTACTGATTTAGCCCACATCTATGGTATTTATATCAGAAGCTGGACTAAGAGGACTTTTCCAAGCTATCACATACTATTAATCCATAATTCTGCAATTCTGCATTGTGGGACAAAACAGCTACATACTTAAAACCTACAGTTATTTAAGCACTAAGTCACTACACAATCCTTTTAGGCATGCTTCCCATACAGAATCCAAATCATGGTGTTCTGTGGAAGTTACAGACAGTTAAGTTCTTAGACTTCATTCTTCTTCCAGATATTTAAAATAATATAAATAAAATATTTGGATAAAAATTATAGAATTCAACCAGCACTGTTCACCAGATACTTCTCTCCCTGGTTTTGCTTGCTAGCTGACCTTCATGGAGTCATGCTATGAAACTTGTACTGAGGAAATAAGATTTGGTGTGGAGCACATAGGACAACAGATAACACTGAGTAGAGATAGAAACATCCTGTCCCAGCTGTGTATTTCCCCTGAAAACATAAAGATAAAAAAAAGGAATAAGATGACATTTTTTGTGTCACAGATGTAAGGTAAGGATTTTTAACATCAGTTCACAATTCTGAAAGTTCAGGTTTTCAAACACTGCATTTTACAGCTATCATTATTGCTTTGACTTCCATTAACTCCTTTCATCTTCCCTTCACTCTTGAAATGGTAGAGATGAGGAGCTTAACAGAGCAGCTCTCCAACAGAGAGTGCTCAGACAAGCAGTAACACAAAATACAGATGAAAATAAACAGAGGCAGAACACTGTTTATTTTCCTGTTATAAACAGCTATTGTTTCACTAGGCACGCCTATCAAAGGGAGTCTACAGGAATGTTTTTCTCTTGTTTAATAGGACACATCTGCCTTTCTACAGGCATGTCAGTAAAGCCCTTTCATGCACATCTTGCAAAGGAGACATGACAGATCATCTGATAGCAATTGCTCACAAATGATTGATATCACTGCAGGAATAAGCAGTTCATTTGTCATACTTGCTTTCATAAAAGAGACCAGAAAAGACGACATTGCAGGTGTCTGAACTCGGCACCTCGCTGGGTGAATCGTTTGGTCCTGATGTGGGACAGTTTGGTGGAAGATCTGGGTATACAATGTGTGCACTATGCTTCTTTCAAAACTTTTTGGGAGCATGTCAGAAATCTCCAGGAAGCTGGGTGCAGGTCACAGTCTGCTAGGCAGATAGCCCTGTACCAGATAGGCTAGGTTTCTTTTGGCCTTCATTTTGGAAAAGAGTTATCTACTCAATCCTACACATATGGACACACTGAATTCTTGGTTTCAGATCTGCACTTTATTAATCCCTTCTTCAGAGGATTCTTCATTAAAGAAGGGAAATATGTGGTTTGCACTCTTCTACAATTAGCTCAGGACTAAACATCACACTGTGCATGCCCTGTGCACAGAAGAGGGGTTGTGTAACAGACTTGTTAGAAATGATCCAACAG
>VZRI01012263.1:37842-56941 GCA_013397515.1 Upupa epops | reverse complement strand
CAGTACTCCAGATGCAGTCTCCTAGAGCAGAGTATGCTAGGCTCGTTTTGGCCAGGGTGAAGTGTATTTTGTAGGTGTCTGTAGTTGGATCAAAGAACCACAGCTTTGTTAGAGTTAAAAGGGGGCTCTAGCGATCACGGCGTCCACCCCCTGCTGAAGCCGGATTGCCTAGAGCCCGTTACCAAGCAGTTCATACACTGTGAAACCGCGGGGTTTCTATGATCTTTATTCTCATCGCAGTGTCCGCGTTAGCAGAGCAGTCTGGAGGGGTAGTGAAGAAATGGCACTGTGTAAAGGTGGAAGATTCCCTTGGAGGCAGGCTCTAGTTTGCATGTTTAGATCACTGCTTATAGCAGTGGTGAGCTAAAGGTGTTTGTGGTAGGCAGCTGACTAAACTCTTCCGGCTTTTTTCAGGCACTGCGTCAGTACAGCGGGCTTGCGTGCCTCTAGTTTTTGTTTCCTTTTGAGTGGTTTCAGCCAAAATCAGTGGTTTCCACCAGAAGGTGTTGGGTTCCAGGCTCTGTAGTAAAGGCCCAGGTTCATCCTTTTAAGAGCAGAGGATGCATAGCGAGCTGAATGAGAGAAAGGTCTGTTCTGTCCGCGCTGAGCACGGGTCACGCCAGGTTTTCACTCAGACTTGTGACCTGATCATGCAGCAGCCCTAACGCTGTCCTGTTTTCACATCCTTTCTCCACAGAACAGTAAGTGTCCTGAAGGAACAAAACCCATGCTGATATTTGCCGGTGACGTGTTTGATGTGAATGAAGAATACAGGAGACTGAAGAGCCTTCTGATCGGTCAGTGTTCAGTCTGAGCAGCAGAAGTGCTGATGGCTGCAGCTACAGGAAAGCTGGAGAGGGACTTTTAGAAGAGTTTGTAGTGACAGGACAAGAAGAAATCGCTTTAAGCTAGAAGAGGGTAGACTCAGATTGGGTATTAGGAGGAAATTCTTAACACTGAGGGTGCTGAGGCACTGGAAGAGGTTGCTCAGGTAGGTTGTGGCCCCTCCATCCCTGGAGGCCAGGTTGGATGGGGCTGTGAGTAACCTGGTCTGGTGAGGGGCATCCCTGCCCACAGCAAGGGGGTAGAAACCCAGGGTGTTCTATGGGTCTACAATCTGCAGTCACAGAGTAATAGAAGGGTTTGAGTTGGCAGGGACCAACCCCCCTGCCGTGGGCACGGATGCCTCCCCAGCCAACCTGGCCTTGAACACTTGCAGGGAGGGGGCAGCCACCACATCTGTGGGCGACCTGTTCCAGTGTCTCAGCACCCTCATAGTCAAGCAAACAAAATATATCTGATCTACATCTATCGTCTTTCAGTTTAAAACTGTGACTGCTCATCCTGTCACGACAATCCCTGATGAAGAGCCCCTCCCCATCCTTCTGTTGTTCCCTTTTGAGGGTGGGAAAACCAGTGTAAGGTCTGCCTGCAGCCTTCTCTTCTCCAGGCTGAACGACTCCATCTTTCTCAGCCTGTCTTCACAGGAGAGGCGCTCCAGCCCTGGGATCATCTTCAGTGGGTCCTGTGGAGCCACTCGAGCAGGTTCACGTCCAGCTTGTCATTCACCAGCGCAGGGGATTAGCATGCAGTGTACCCCGTGATCAGCCAGCTTGATAACCTGAGCCGGAAGCCGTGCACTGCTAGGTAGTTGCCAAATAAGGGACCGGTCTTTCCTGTCCTATTTCTTTTGAGGTTCAACTGTGTCTGCTCTTCTCCTGATTATGATGACTCTGCAGTCAGATGTTCTCAGGTTGACACGCCGTCTGTCTTCTTGAATGCCCTCCAGGCCTTAATGTCCTGCTCACTCTCATGAACTAGTTAGATAAAACCAACTGAGAAAGGGAAAGGTCAGGGAGTGTAGAGGCTTGAAGGTATCGCTAAGCGATGAAAATTGTTTGGGTGCTAGCTTGCCCTCCTTCAAACCGCCCTTAACCAACTAGGGCAGGACTGATTCTTGCTGTTCCCGCAGAAGATAGCGCTTTTAATCTGCCCCTCTGCTGAGGGAGATAGAGGAATATCTTCATAGCGACGGCAGCAAATGGTCTGGTACTGTAGCAGCATTGTGGGATCCCAGAGGGAATGGTAGCCAGATAGCAGATTCCTGTAGCCAAAGCAGTGGGATGCTGGTGAACAACCAAGGGTTGGTGCGCACTGGGATATCATCTCAGAGCAGTTTCTCTGTAAAAGGAAAGGGAAGGGTGAGTTGGTGTCCTCACGGCACCCAAACCCTGTGGTGGCTTAAAGTGTGACGTGGGAGAAACACACGGCAGCTGCATTGTTCTGCGGAGACCTGGAAAACAGAGACATCCACCCCATTCTATCTCTTTTGGGTTCTGTTGGCTGCCTTGTGGTAGTGTTGGATTTCATTTACGACATCGGTCCTGGGATCGTGCTTCGTCAAATTCTGACAACCTTCGTGCTTGCGCTTCTAGAATCCTCTCTTGCAACACTGCCTGCTTGCTGGAACTGCTGCTGCACACCCAGCTCCCCCTGAAGTCGGCGAGGGGCTACGTGACTTCCATCAAACTCTTAACGTTCCAAAACGTTGGCTTCCAGGGGAGCTCTAAACTTTTGAATTGACCGTCAGCTCGTTCTCCACACAGCCTCCCTCACACGGAGCCTTTCATTTATGGATTCTTCCTGGCCAAGAAATGGGATGGAGTGTGCATTCCGGTAATGATAGCTACGTGCTACCAGCGCTTGGATGTGAACTGATGCAAAACCAAGCGTTCAGAGTCGACTCTGAATTTAATGTCGAAAGGGAAAGGTCCTGGGGAGCTCTCTGCGGGAAAAAGTAAATTAGAAGCTGTGAAAACACGTTTGTGAGAGTGGAGAGAACCAACGAGGAGTGGAAAGAAAGGAGGAAGCAAGTCTCTAGTCCAATGAAAGCAGGAGTTGTAGATGGAGAGTGCCTTAAAAACTCAAACTCGGGGGGTTTATTGAAGGGTAGGGTTTCTGCAGCTGCTCAGCATTGCCAGGAAACACAAATTCCTGGCCACCTGCGTTTGTTGAAAGAGATCATCCTGTGGGTAAAAACGATGCACGATGCCACAGGAAAGCACTGTACGATGCCACAGTCAGCACTGTAAACACAAGCCGGTGTGTGTACCCACCGAGAAGGGGAAGGAGTACGCCAGAAGCAAACAGAGTGTTTGCAGCTTTCCCTCCAGCTACACGCTCAACCTACAAGAAGAGGAGAGCATTTAGTTGACCAGGGCCGTTTCCTGGCTGGACTCCAGCAGATGTCTGCCAGCAAGACTTTGTTTTGGATGTCACCGCGGCGCTGATACTCTTGAAAAAGGTAGTGGAGGAAAAGACACCCGGCCAAGGGATATGAAAACGGGACATAGCGGAAAGGACTGATGTGTTTAGCATCTGTTAGCAGGCCCGTGTTTGAGCACTGCCCTCCCGTGTTTATTCGCACACCTTGTTCCCTTCGCCAAGGTCACATTCTTTCTCCACCCTCTGCATATGTTGGACAGATTGCTGTGCTCGCCGCAGGCTCTGTAACCGCACAGGGGTTTTTCATAGCCTCACATAAGAACCCTGTTAGAGACAGCTCTTTCTGCTCCAAGCCTGATTCTCTCTGCAAGCTGAGCAGGCACTTACGTGTCTTATTTTTGCAGGCTTCTGTTTCTTACTCAATAGTGTTAATTGTAAGGATGAATACTGCTTTACCTGAAGGATGGAAGTGTTGGGAGGGTAGGGAAGAAATGGTCTCCATACATTATACCCAGGTCAGTGAGAGCGGTAGGTAAGAGGAGACATGAGCACAGTTTCTGCCTGTTCTGTGCTGGGTTTGATCGCTGAATCGGAATTGCTTGAGTTGGAAAAGACCTTCAAGATCATCGAGTCCAACCGTTAGCCCACTGTCCCTTGGTCACTGCTAAACCCTGCCCCTAAGCTGCAGATCTCCATGGCTTTGAAACACGTCCAGGCTGGCGATCCAGCCCCCTCCCTGGGCAGCCTGTGCCAGGTCTGGTGACTCTTTTCACTGAAGAATTTCTGACGTGAGTGGCCCAGAACTGGACACAGTGCTCCAGATGCTGCCTCCCTAGTGCAGAGTAGAGGGGGAGAAGAACCTCTCTCAATGCAGTAAGACACTGTGTAGGCAGACAGTTCACATCAGCCCTTCATGAAGTAAACGAATTCGTTGCCGTTGACTGTTGAGTTGATTTTCAGCCAAGAAACCCAGCGTTTACTCTTTAAATATTCTTGCAGATTTTTTCAGAGGCCCCACTGTGCCCAGTATTCGTCTGGCTGGTCTAGAGCACGTTCTGCATTTCACAGCTGCAGATGGGAAAATCTACATGCGAAGCTATAAGTGAGTACGTGCTAGCACACGTGCTACGTGTGCTAGTCAGCCTTCCCCCAGATGTAGCCCCTGGGTCTGTCACTCAGCTGGCTTGAGCCTAGTTCGCTGCGTTTCAAACGTGTTTTGTACAGAGCTGTAACACAGAGTAACTTGTGCGGCAGAAGAAAAGCCCTAAACTGCAGTCCTTCCTTCCCTCTGGAGTGCTGACTCCGTGCACTTAGTCTGTGGCCAGGCTAGTTCACTGAGAGCCACATGTTTGTCAGAGAACGGCAGGCAGCGCGCTGCAGCAGAGAAACAGGAGTTCTTCTTGCTGCGTTGGTGTTCACCCTCAGTTCATGGCCTCACCTTGGGGAGGTGGTGACAGTCAGAGCCTGTCTTGCATGCCATTTTGATCTGTCTTCAAGTCACTTTTATCAGTCCCATTCCTCAAACACAGCTGCTCGGGTTATTGTCAGGGTACTGGGGCAGAGTGCGTTTCAGCAGTAGTGCTGAAAACACTGCTCTGATTTTAGGAGTCACATTAGCCAGGTTATCTTCGGGTTTGTTCGAGTTGAGACGGGACTGATTTAATTTAGTGGTGATTGTTACCGACAGGCATCTCTCTCAGCACTAGGATCAGCAGGAGCAGTTAAGAGTCTTCCTAACGATGCGATTGAAGCCACTGAGTCTTCGACACAACGAACAGTGTTTGTCTTGGTTGTTTTTCCCTTCTAGGGTGCTTCTGAAGAAATCTGGCTGTAGAATCCCCAGAGTTGAGCTGGAAGACATAGGGCCTTCGTTAGATCTGGTTATGCGGAGGACGCATTTAGCTTCGGATGATCTTTATAAACTGTCTTTAAAACAACCAAAAGCCCTGAAGGTACGTGCTCTGGGAAGGGGAAGTTACCGTGAGCTGACGGGTGGGCTGTCCTCTGGAAACACACCCAATAAATCCTAAGCTCTACACAGTGTATGCAGCCTTGACGGAGCTTCTGGCTCCAGAATTCTGCTCCGAAGTACTAACGCTGTTCTTACTTTACAGCCTAAGAAGAAAAAGAATATCTCCCACGATGCGTTGGGTACGACTTACGGGAGAATCCACATGCAGAAGCAAGATCTTGGTAAACTGCAGACACGGAAATTGAAAGGGTTAAAAAAGAGGCCGGCAGAGAAGTTGGCTGAAGATGGTGGGATTAGTCCAAAGAAGTCAAAATCTGCCTGACGGGCTGGAGCAGCCTTGCCAGCTCTGTGTACCTTCTGATTTAGAGCCTATATCGTAAGATAAACGTGTGGGACACCAGCTATTTCAGCTGCTGCTAGCTTTAGCTCTGTTAAAAAAGCCTTTTGAGGGGTTCAGCCTTTTGAGGGGAACAGGGGGGTCTTGAACTGGACATTTTTTATTTAAAATAAAAACGGGATGTAACTTGCTTAGGTTTGAAGCTGGGTGTTTGTTCTCTTGGTGTTAGTAAACACGTGCTAGGCAGGCAGGTTTCCCAAAGGCTTTTGTGGCCCTTGTGCTGGGAACCCTCAGCCAGCCAGCTCCTCTGCGCAGGACCAGAGTTAAGTGTGTGTGCACAAAGCACAGAGCACTGCTTCTCTGCTCCTTTACTGTTTGTGTCTCGAGTTTTACACGGTGCAGCAGGCCATAAACCACAAACTGTCTCTGAAACGTGACCCTGCCGTTGGTGTCTGATGCCAGGCCGTGTGCTTGACTGTTGCACCAAGCCTTAGGTGCTGAGACTCGCAGCATTGGGAGTCTCGAAGGCGTCTTAACTGCATGGGAGGAAACGAAACCTTTCCCGTTTGAACGTCAAATCTCTGATGGTTGATTTGCGCCTAGAAAAGGATGTGGAGCAGCCTTGGAAGGTACCAGTCTGCTCTTCTTTCCCTGCTAAGTTTGGGCTTGTGAGTTAGTGAAGACCCAGTTAAAGACTTGGGCAAAGGAGGTGAGAGGTGATGACCTTAGTGAGGTGTTGGTGTGGTGGTCTGGGTTTTGGAAGACACTGGCAAGCCTTGATTTCTTTCTGCTTGTCTCTGTCCTTTAGCATAATTGTGATGAAGGTTCCACACTTGGTCACGAGCACAGCAAGCTTGCTTGTCCTAGTTAGGTTTTTAATGCTTCTAGCTGCAGTGCGACCAGCTCAAGCGTCCCGTGAGGAATAGGGGGTTGGTTATGTTTGTCTCCCGCACCGAGGATGAAGCTCTGGGGCAGCTTTGCTCTCTGTATGTGAGAGCTGAGACAGCTGGCCCTGCAAGTCCCACAGATGATGGTCTTGCTCTGCTGCTTTGATAAAACTTGTGGCGTGGAGAAGAAAGGGCTCGGGTGCTTCTGCAGCGTAGCTGTGTGCACAGGGAACAGAACATGTGGAGCTCAAAGGGCAGCTGATGAAACAGGCTGCCTTGCCTCAGCGGCCCCTCACTTCTAGAGTTCACCAGGTTCTGAAAACATGTAAACACGGCCCCAGGGTGCGTGCAGCAGGGGCAAGGCACAGCTGGCACGTTCAGCCTTTCCTCTGCCTGCCAACACTCTGCAGATGGCTTTGTGTTCAGGTTCAGTGCAGAGATAAATTTGGTTTCAAGCAAACCCCTCTGAGGCTGTAGCTGTGCGGTGAAGTGGAGGTGGAGCTGCGGATGAGCAGCCAAGCCCACGCTGTTTTCAGTGGAGATGGCAGTAGCTGGGAGGGTCCGTGTTTGCCCTCTGTGGACCCTCATGTTTGCACTGATGTTGCCTCGCTGCGCTGCGGGCATCTGCGTTGCTCCTGTTACCTCCCAGTGCTGTAACTTTGACTGGGTTTGTGTGTGGCGTAATGGAAAGAGCAGGAAGAGCCTAGATACTGGCAGGTTGTGCTAGGTCTGTGGGCTCCCACATTTCTGGGACCCAGTGCTGAGCACACAACCACCACAGCCATAGCTCTGTGATCTTACAGACTGAGCACAGAGCGCTGCTTGAAGAGAGCGTATGAACTCCATTCTGTTTCCTGGATTTTGTGTGTTTATCTGCGGTTCCTTAGCAACCAGATTTGTTTTCACTAAGTGCTTTCTGGGTTTGACTGTGAGGATTTCCCTGCTCTGCTGGTGGGGGTTAGAGAAGAGCACGAAGGGAGCACATCACAGCCATAGCTGGCACCGCTCGGACTGCTGCGGGCCCCGGCCAGGGGTTGAAAGGCTGATCGCTGCCTGTTGCAGCTGCTGGCAAAAGTCAGGGAAGTGGAATGGGGAGGTGGAAGGGAGGCCAGAGCAGAACTGTCTTAGATATGTTTTCATTACAGAGAGGGAAGTGGAAGCTCTTAGCTGTGTATAGTGCACTTATCGCAGCCATCCACAACACATGTTAACGTGTATTGCATGCGGTGCAGACGGTTCTCCCCTGTCTCCAAGTGCAATCAATCTGCTTTTAAAGGACCTGTAGCAGTGCTGGTGCACTCCACACGCAATAGAGACAGAGGTCAGGTGGATCACAGGTCAGGTTTCCTAAAAAAATCAAGGAGGAGAGACCCAAAGCTCCTGAATGTGAAGTCTGTGTAGGATTTCCTCCCTAGATGCATGAGTGTTCGAAGTGAGTGATACAGCTACGACTGTACAGGAAGGAAGAACAGCTTTGCTGTGGTGCATCTGTGCAGAAGATGGGGCAGAGGAGCTGGCAGCCACATTTTGGGAGGATGTAGGTTTTCTGAGGGATCTAGCTGACAAAGGTGGGGAATTTATTATCTTGGAGATGATGGTAGGAAAGAGACTGAAGTGCTGTGAGGGCAAAGAAAAGCAGATGGGCCTTGGGAATGGAAATATGTGTAGGTAATCCTGGACTAGGCTGTATTCAGCTACTCGGAGCAGTCAGTAGACTTGCTGATTGAGAAAGTTCTAAGACATCTGTTCCTCATTTGTTCTTGTTTTCTGTGATTTCCAGTTGTATTCTGTCTACTTAATCTTTTTCCCACCCTTGCTTCTTTAAGATAAGCACGAAGTAATTCAGGGGAGGCAGGGGTAAAGTTTTGAGCAGAATTTAATGGAAAGCATGTGTGGTTTACGACGCGCCCCTGAATTCTCATTGTCTTCACTCTTTCCCCCTTGATAATCCCATAATTCTTCCTGTGATGCAAGACAGTACCTATAAAATCTGTGTTCCTTACTCTGCCCACGATGCTGAAGTCCACCCGTATGGGCTCCAACTGTCTTCCGTTTTCATTTATAACATTTTCTCCTCTTGACCTCCTTCACTCTCACAGTCTCCAAACCAGACACAGCCGCAGTGACTGTGGGTCCAGATCAGCCCTCTGTGCTGGGAGGAGTTGTTTCTTGTCCGTTATTGCTCCTGGTGAGCTGCAGGAAAGGTCGTGCCCGTTTGTTCAATTAATGTGAGCAGCAGCACTGGTGCCAGGCTTTGCTGGGCAAGCTTGGAAGGAGGTCCTTGGCTCGGGGGTCGCATGCATTTGCCTTGTGCTACACTGCCTGGAAAGACCCAAGAACTGGACTTCTTGCAGTGCTGCAATGCAGTTAGATGAATCCCGAGATCTCCTTCTGTCTCTCTCTTTCCTAACACAGTGTTTGCTGCATGGGGAAGTGCTCAGCACACGTGAAGCCGTCGCGTACGACTGAGCCCTGTGTGGTGAATTCTGGGGCTGGTTTGGGTGCTGTTAGTTCTCCCCTTTATGTGAAAAATTAAATCATCAATCACTGGAGCAAGAATTTCCTGATAGTGCTTTAAGTCCTGGAATTATTGCTGCAGCAGGTGACTGTCCGTGTTAGCTCGCGATAGGCACGCTGGGGCCCACCGTGGGCTGTCGCCAAAAGATAGTTTAAAAGCCTCTTCCCTCCCTGCCTGTTTTTCAGATAAAGATGTACTCCGTGTACTCAGCCAGGCTTTCTGTTTTCCTAATCTGAGCAAGCCCGTGAGTAGTTACATCTCCTCAGCTCTGATTGCGCATCGGTAATGTTCTTCTCCGGTGGAAACTGAGCTCCTTGGCTTGGAAGTTGTTCTCTCCTCTGAGGGAAGGTGAGGAAGGGAACCCAGAAGTGAGGTTGAAGAAAAGGTTCAGGCAAAATATCTCATCTCTCTCTTGATCTTGGTGGAAACCAGTGCCAGCACAACAGAGAAATGTAGGGTACTCAGCACTGAGTACCTCTGCACAGGGCTGAGCTCTCCTGGTTCTGTGAGCAGAAAGCTGGTTGTCAGCGTGTCGCTGCTGAAGGACAAGCAGTCCTGTCTGCTGTGTCGGGAAGCTGGTTCTGGGATCATCTGCTGCAAAAAAGGCCATGTGGAACTTGCGTTCACCTCCTGTTCTTTGATTGAGAACACATCACACAATCACAGGATGGAAGGGGTTGGAAGGGACCTCTGGAGATCGTCTAGTCCAACCCCCCTGCCAGAGCAGGACCAAAACTAGGGCAGATCACTCAGAATTGCATCCAGAGAAGTGAAAGGTCTCCAGAGAAGGCATCTCCACAGCCTCTCTGGGGAGCCTGTTCTAGTGCTCTGTATCCCTTAGAGTAAAGAAGTTCTTCCTTATGTTGAGGTGGCACTTTCTGTGCTCCAGCCTGCATCCATTGTCCCTTGTCCTATCCCAGGGCACAAGTGAAAAGAGGTGTTCCCTGCCTTCTTGACTCCCAGCCCTCGTGTATTTATAGACAGTAATTAGCTCCCCTCTCAGTCTTCCCTCCAGACTGAAAAGCCCCAGGTCTCTCAGCCTTTCCTCACAAGGTAGGTGCTCCAGTTCTTTAATCATCCTCATAGCCACCCTCCATTGGACTCTCTCAACTAGATCTCTGTCCCTTTTGAACTGGAGAGCCCAGGACTGAGTGCAGTACTCCAGGTGAGATCTTGACCTGCTGACAACTCTTCATAACGCACCGCAGAACACTGTCAGCCTTCTTGGCCACAAGGGCACATTGCTGTCTCAGGATAACCTGTGGTCAGCCACAACTCCAGAGTCCTTCTCCACAGAGCTGCTCTCTAGCAGGTCACCTCCTAACCCGTACTGGTGCCTTTGGTTGTTCCTTGCCAGGGGCAGGGCTCTGCGCTTGCTCTTGTTGGACCCCATTAGGCTCCTCTTTGCCCAGCCCTCTGGTCTGTCCAAATCCTGCTGCACAACCTTCAGACGATTATGAAGAATTAATAAGACCCTCCAGCATGCATGTGCAGCGTGCCAATTAGCAGTAATAAGCTTTTAATGCGTAAGAGGGGGTAGATTTCAGCTCCTGCTGGCTTACTTTGCACACAGGAATGATTCCTTGCTTATTAGGGCGATCGGAATGAAATACCAGGCAGTCTCAGCTACTTTTCTTTCGATTCCTGGAAGGAAATCCATTCTGCGGCTTGTGTGGTGCAGCAGCTGAGGGTTTTAAGTGCGTGCAGACAACGCTGTCCCCTTGAGAAAGAAGCAGAGTCAAAGGGGTGAAAGGTGAAAGGCTTTTCCAGTAAGTGGGCTGCATGAGACATCTCCCCTGAAGAAGGTCTCAGGCATGAGACTCTGTCAAAGGCGGATCTTGTTCCTCTAGAGATCCTGCGCTCGTGGCAGCAGTGCTGTGCTGCTCGACTGGTGTGCCTGGAGGAGATGTATTAAGTGCTAGCAGAGAGGAAGGAAAAACCTTGTCAAAACTTGCAGCTCATGAAAGTGATGCCAGCACTTGATCAGAGCCAGTTACACCAGGCTTGTAAACCGAGCCTGGGAGCTGAGTTTACAGGAAAGTTTTGTTGTTCTATTAAAAAGTAGAACAGGATGAACTTTTCAACCTGGTAGGTAAAGAGCTGGTTTCCATGGGCCTAACTCTAGCAGCAAAACAAATGAGTGTTAAGAAAGAACAGGCAAACCATAAAGACAAGGCGTTAGCGGAGATGTTTTCTCACAGCCAAAGCCAGAAGTTCTAAGTCCCCTCTTGGTCACTGAACTAGACATCTGACTGGGAAGACAGGAGAAGGAGCTTGAAAACTGAATGATTCTCACTCGTATCTGCCAAAACAGTTTTGAAAGCTCTGTGTGGAGTGGTTTTTGCACTGGGAAAAGCATGGCCAATTGTAAACCGAAAGTTGGAGCAGGATCTTTAAGGCCTTTTCCCCTGTGTCACACAGAGGTGGCTGTCCCTTCCCTCACACACAGCTGCAGGGGAGCCCCTAAGTGCCTCGCAGTGTCAGGTGGTCACTGCTACCAGAGGATGGTGAATCAGGTCTTTTGAGGGGAAAAAACCAAACCACGACTGCCTGACTTTTAGCAGCCTTGCTGGAGGGGTTTGTCTTAAGTCTCACTCTGTTCTTATCCGAAATATAGTGTTGCCTTCAAGAAGAGCAAGCTCCGAATGCACACCATTCTTTGTTTCTTTAGGACAGTGCTACCCAGCGATACCCAAATTCGTCTGAGAAGGTGCCGTTAAGATCTTACGCTTCAGGTTTGCTTGGGATCACACGTTGCAGGGGAGCGTTGAACACTGTTTTCTGCTGCTGCTGAGTAAAATTCAGGGGAAACCCTTAATGGGAACAAGCATTCCTGTTTCTTTGTTTGGGGAATCATTACTTGCCAAGAAGTACTGGTGTGATTACAGCGGTTTGTTGTTTCAGATCGATAGTTGGGTGTGGGATACGAGAACTGCTGGATCCAACTTTGACACAACAGAAAATCTAAGTGAGCTCACTGCCGCTCCAGCTTCCTTCTGAGGGAGAGATCACTACGAATATAGACATGACTAAAGATGTCTAGGAGAGGAACTTGTGTGTGATGTGAACTTTCCCCGTACAGAGAAACACGCTGGTGTTTCAGTCAGTCTGAGATAAGGAAAGAGCTGTTAGGAAAATGGAAATGCCTTTGCATTTGCAAACCTTGTGTTGTTCCAAATGAAAACACGAAGCTTCTTGTTGAATGGGAACTCTGGGGATAAGAGAAGGTTGATTTGTGACCATGGAAACGTGTAATACTGCTATGGACGGTGTAATGTGCTGATAACTCGAACATAAACCGAAGAAAAGCAGAGGCAGTGAAGCAGAAACAAAGTGCTTTGCTTTTACCTTCTTGCCTCTACCCGTTTCCAAGTCTCATTCCTATCACAAGGCCAAAAGAACAGCCACACTCAATTCCATCAAGGCTTCTCTTCATCTCAGGGCACCAGACTTCGGAAAGGTAAGACTTGCCCCTGCCATGCTGGCTAGATTGTCCGTGTCATTCCCCTAACCCTGGGGAACTGCCGTTCTGCTTCACCCTGACAGTTGAAATGAAGTGTCCAGCTGCAGGTGCTTTGGAACAGAGCATGAGAACGGGACGAAGCTCAGCGCAGCTTTATTTTGATACCTCTCCCACCATGGCCAAGTACAGGGACACCTGCAGTTCGCAAAGCTCTCGAGTTGGAGGTAATCTCTGGTTTGTTGTGTTGTGTTACTGCTGCACCTTTCTTCCAAAGGCTTCCAAACAACCAAGGCTTTTGCCGTTGGTTTGTTANGTTACTGCTGCACCTTTCTTCCAAGGCTTTTGCCTTTGGTTTGTTAAACCAACTTAGTCTTTTTGAATGAAACAGTAATCATTGGTTAAGTGTGAGGCCTGATCATCTCTTGGATCTCTGCTGGGTCCTCTAACCTGCTCTGATCTGGAAACAGATTTGCAGAGACCTGGTCATCCTCTCCCGGCAGCACTGGCTTTGCTTCTTCCCTTACATTCCTGGAATCATACAATTGTTTAGGCTGGAGAAGACCTTTCAGATCCTCCTCTTTTTTTATTGCACTCAGAAGTAGAACATTTCAGTTTGCAGAGGGTAAGACAACAAATTTGGTGGCTGTTTTGAAACAAACATCTCAATGTCACAGATGGACAAAGCTCTCCCATTTTCCTCCTCCCTTTCCAGCGAGAGACGGGGAAGTAGGCACATGGATTTGTCTCTGTGCAGCCTCGGCTCCTAGTTGCAGTGTCCTCCCATGCTGCACTGCCTCGATTGCTCAAATCCATTGCCAAATTTAGGCAGAAGTATTGTGGACCAAGACCATTCCCACCTTGGCCGGCAGATGGCAATTACCCTTCTTCACCAGCTCGTCGGGTGGCCTTCAGATATGCAGAAAGGAGTTTGCAGTAGAGGAGTCTCTGTAAAACCATACCGAGTGCTAAAACACCTCTGGAAACTGAGTTCAGCTTTCCCGTCACCTACTAGCAGATCAAGTGGCAGTGTCGGAGCAGTCATGTAATGTTATTCATCAAGGAGAATAAAACCCACCGCATCGTGTTGTGCTGGGCTGTTCGCTCCATGCTCAACTCTCTGCCCAGCCATCGTAACACGCAGAACAGAGACCTCTGGTCGCTGCGTTCTGGGGTGCTTCCTGCCACCTCGAGCACCCCAAATGTGCACTGACATGGAGGATTCCAGTTAAAATGGAGTAGAGGTGCGTGTGTGTTTCCTAGTGTTGTTACAGGTCGAGGGGAAATGAGCTGCTTCGTTTCAGAAGCAAATCAGAAAGGTGCAGCGAATCTGTGTCAACAGCAACTTCAGGAACCAGTTAGCAGAGACAACTGCTGCAGAAGAAGAGTGTAAACTCAAGTGAGGGCCTTTGCTGAGCAAGGAGAATGTTCGGGGATGGTGTGAAAAGGCAGCAGGACATCAGGTTGGTGCCGTCGATAATGGGCAAATATATTCACCGAATCTGTAACTGTGTTGTCACCGTGAAAGGGCTCTGTGGAGACACTTGGTCTTCAGGGAATGCTGTCAGTGGTGACTCCCAGTGTTGGGAGGAGAATGGGTGAAGAAGGAAGTAGGTCCAAGCTGGCATGACAGTTTGGCTCCTGGCTATGATGCTGACTGGCCCAGCGAGGAGTACAGAAGTCCTCACTAAGCGTGAGGCAAAACATTTCCTAAACCAATCTCTGTGACCTTTTTACCTTGGTGAAAAGGATACAGAGCAAGCTTTGTGCAGCTCAAAGTCTAGCTGCTCGGATGTAAGATTGAGGGCTGAAGGGAGCAAAGAAGGAAAATGAGTGGGAAGAAGAAGGGTCCTGCCCAAAAGCCTGATTTTAAAGACTTGCTATTTCACTCTGACTGAAGTACTGTTTTACTTTCCAGCCCTACTGATAGGATCAAACGATAATGAAAGAATGAGTGTGATTAAATTTGTAATTCAAGGTCCTTTCCTGAGCTGTTCCAGGGAGAGCAGAAGGTGCTGTGTTCACCCCTGTGTTTCTATCACCATTAGCCAGTGCTCTGTGAAAGCCTGCATTAGAAGCCCTCTCGTTGTCAATAAAGTGATGCTTCCTTGAGAAAGAGAAGGTCTGTACCACCTGAAGCAAGCAAGTTGAAGCAGAAGTCTGGAGGGGCTGTCTGGCCTGAGGCTTCAAGGGAAGCTCAGGATTTGCTGGTGGTGAGAAGTTTAAGCAGGCTGTAGGGACTATATTCTAAAGTTTGTTTAAAAACCAACCAACCCGTAACTCTTACTTGTCCATGGGTAAGAAATTCCTGCACTAAGCCTGGACCTCTTGCTTTAACACCAATGTTCTTGCTGAAAACTGTTGGTAGAAAACCTTGCTATTATGAAACAGCGAGGTAGACTCATAACTAATTAAAGGGTTAGTGTGGAGGGTAAGAGACAGAAGAGACTTGTAGTGGCAGGAGTAGGGTTAAGTACATGACAGGTACCTGACAATCTGCTTGAGAAATCCAGCGTTAGAGACACCAGGTCTGTCTGAGTCTGATGAGCAGCGCTGCTCAGAGGTTCCCAGTGGAGCCAGTGACCAGTTAGGGTGGAGGAATCCTACACTAAAAGCCTGCCATCAAAACTGAAGCTTTGTGCAACTGGAAATGTGCAGGGGGCAGAGGTTTTTGAGTTAACTGTCTCTTTCTTTCACTTTCCTAACTTTAATAAGAAGAGTTACGTGTTTACTACATCCCGGCAACAGCCCATGAAGTCCCACCTACACTTTGTTGAATAAAATAAAAACCAAATTGAATGTACTTTGTACAGGAGCCAGGTGTGAGCCATAACCTGTGCTTTCGGTGAACCTAGAGGAGAAAAATGTGACGTCTGGCTCTGTTGTTTTAAATAACCGCAGCAGTGGGAGCTGGGCCTGTTGCTTCCCTTTAGCTTCACTAGTTAGAGATTTAAGCTACTCCCTCTCTTGTGCTGCTGGCTTTCTCTTTCAAGAGGGCAAAAAGGAAAGATCTCTAGTTGTTCCTGCAGTAAGAGACAACCTGTATGTTGACAACTAAGAGCACCTTAGAAAACTCCTAGTGTAGTTATCGAATGCTAAAACTAAGGTTAGACGTTCCTAACACTCCCCACGGTAAACAAGCAAAATCTGTGCTCTTTATCTCTGAAAATGTGACTCATGTGCTTCAGCAGTGAGACACAGTCCCTGTACTTCATACAGCTCAGCTGGAGCCCAGTCTGAAACACCAGTAAAACATCCTGTCTGGCTGAGAGATGCATAAACACTGCTTACTGAACGGGATTTAATCTCATGTTGATCTTCACACAGTTGGTGATACCTTGCGTTTTTGTGTTTTAATGGTTATCCTGTTTATCTCATCCTCCTGACTTAAGGCCAAATCCTCCTGTTGAATAGGTGTGTTATCAACCCTAGCTGAAAATCAAACAGCAAAAAGAGCTTAACGGTTAAGAGCATGCATTAGTCTAAATGGTCACACAGTTTGGCGTTAGCCTCATGTTCTCTTGGCACGGTGCCGAGCTTTCCCTTCGCTTTTGCAGCTGTTGCGCTGCTCGTCGCAAATTTGTGACCAAGTCTGGCGTTTTCCTAAAGACCTTTACTTTTCTGGATGCATTAGGCATGCCCTTTGTGTTGATTGCACTACATACTCCAATCAGATCAACAGAAGATGGAGCCATTAAAACCCCCGGCACACGCACTCTTCAGGCTTGGCCTCCTGTCCGCTTTCCCCTTGCAGATCACTGTGTAAGTTTGAAATGCTCTACAAATGAAATTATTTATGCAAAAAGCTGTTCGAGAGGGATGCAGGAGATGCCGTTTCCTCTGGTCCCTGGCTTTTCAGAGCCCACAAGCGACAGGGCAAATTCTTCTTCTGTTGGCACTGGCATTTTGTATATGCTGTTTGCATTGTGACCCTGAAGGGCTCAAACAGCAGCCAGAGGGTGACTTTCCTTCACCTGTTCTTCCAGAGGCGGGTTGGTTTGGGGCTTTTTTCCCCAAATAGTCTCTTTTGTTAGTGCTTTGGTAGCAAGAACGCAAATGCTAGTGCTTCTCATGTGAATGATCTGAGTTACAAGAACTCAAGTTACAGAAATCAAACTGAAGTCGAAACCTGACTGTGTGCTCAGTGGGAAGTACATTTTCTGTGGAGAGGGAGGATTGGAAATTGCCTGACGATGAAGAGTCAGCAAAGGGCTCTCACGTTCTTGGGAGCTGCTAGGGAAATAGCTGACATCTCAAGAGACCTAGTTCTGGACAGGAGCAGAGTGTACCAATGAGCGTGGGGGTACAAGGTTTTCCTAGCTATCTGCTCAAAGCCGGTAAAGGAAGGCACCGTGTGCCCTGATGGTTTTGACAATATAAGCACTTTTGGGGTCTTCGTTTAGATCAGTACCAAAGGGATGATAAGATACTAAATACTGAAGGAACAGATTAGTTACAGCCATCAGCTTGATAAAAACTCTATGCACTGGAGAGTCAGGTTTTGTGCCTCACCATTGCCAGCAATGCAAGGGGAAAGGGGAACCAGTTCTTTCAGACTAATCTGGGGCTGAGAAACGCTGAACAGCTGGGAAACAGACTCTGCTTCAAAAATCCCCAGAAGATGCACACCGTATGTTCTTTTAAAAAACACCCTTTATCTTATAAAAGGGGGAATCATTCCAGTATTTCTGTGAAACACAGAAATTCAACTACGGCGCATAAATAGTGAACTGAAAAACATGGGGAGAAGGAGTTAGCCTTGTGCTTAACTGGTTCTTCCCTTTCTTTGAAGAGCTGTCATGCAGTGCACAGGCCCCCCCATTCAGGCAGGCAGTCGAAGCAACCTGTGTAGCCTACGAGTTAGAAATGTACTCAAGTGTTTGCAGAACTGGGTCCCTACGGATCAATCGTATTAAGATCCAGTCTTGGATTTTGCCCTTGTTTATTCCTATGCAACCGAAAGTTTAATGAAGTTAATCATTGCTGGCAAACATCATGAAGATTGGGCCTGGTTCCAAAAGAGGTTTGTTGTGTCATAACTGTTCAAAAATGGAATATAGCAGTGGGCAGAAGCTCACGTGTTGTAAGAAAGGCCAAGAGATTTGGACAACAGCCTCTGCACGAAGGCTCGCTGCTGAACGTGCCATGTGAACTTGTGCTATTAAATTGCTGATGAAACAGCCTAAGCATATTTAAGCTTAAGACTGGCTTGGGACTCCTCTTAAGTGCTAAAATGTGCTCCCTGGGGGGAACAGATGTGTTTTTTCTCTGGTCAGCCAAAAGTTTTCTCTTCACTTCGACGACAGTCGTGCATTTCATACAGCTTTCTTACGTTTCGTTACGGGGTTGTGTCTTTTCTGTACTCTACCCGCATTGCACGCGTGTCCGTAACGTATTGATGTGGGTAACAAGACAAAGGGAGCACGCAACGCGATCAGCGTGCGTATATGACACACTTTCTTAGTATCATTCATGTGTCCGTAAGGTAATTATTTTTCAAAAGGTTTAAAACAGATCAGAGGACACTAAACAGGCAAAATGAAAAATCTAAAGGTCAATTAAGTGTAAAAGCCACACGTCCTTAAAGCTGACAGTGTGCTTTACCGCGCAGGCCTTCACTGCGTCATTATAGGGTACTCTTTATTTTGGCGCTCTTTGAGGAGGGTGACTGAGTACTTTGTGCTGTGTGAGGAAGCAGCTTTAACAATCTGTGCTTTATCTTGGACTAAGTTTTGTTTTCGATGTGGCCACTGGTAGGTAGGAGGGAGAAGGTGATTCAGAGTGAAGAAAGAAGGAAAACAGGTAGGCAGGGGAGTTGGACAGTACAACTCATGTAGCAGCAGCAGCCCAGGTTCTGGGGATAGTGAATGGCTGAGAGATGCTGCTTTGAGCCCTGCAGGTCTCATATAATCGTTTAGTTTGGAAAAGACCTTCAAGATCAGAGAGAGAGTCTGACCATTAACCCAACTGTTCCAAGGCCACCGCTAAACCGTGTCCTTGAGCACCATTGTCTATACAATTTATATCCAGGGAAAGGATGAAGTGTCCAGATTTAATCTGCTGTTTTTTGTTAAGAAACCCCTCTTCCTCATCAGTCCCAAAGTGCTTAAAACATTAGGAGCTGCCAAACACACGAACAGATGTGAGGCTGAAGGTTTGGAAGCTGGATCACCAGTCAAAAAGCTTGTCACTCAACACTCCTGACCTCAGCTCTCTCCCTGTCCTCTTGGCTCTGGAGGCTGTGGGGAGGAAAGGTCGAGAGCTGATGCCTGCGTGCAAGCGCGGTGTTTTCTCGTATGAGGAAACAAAACCAGTTTCACCACGACCACCCCTGGCAAAGCACGACGGCCGGCCCGGGCTGGGGTGAGCAGCTGCCCCGGAAAGTTGCTCCAAGCGACTGAGGGGACAGGGGAGGGGTGCGCGGGAAAGGCGCGAAGCGGGGCCCCTCGCCTCGCCTCGCCTCTCGGGCAGGGTTTTCGTTACTCGAGTCGCTTCCAGCAAACCGCCGCGGAGGCACCGCCAGCCTCTTCCCCTCGCCCGCACCGCCGGGTGTCACTACCCGCTGCCTCCCGGGGAGCGAGGCCGGGTGCTTGTTTACCGGCACCGCCGTGAGGGAACCTGCGGCGGGCAGGCGGGCGGGAGAGAGAGAGAGAGAGAGTAAAAGCACTGGCTTCGCGCCCTACGCGAGCGGCGGCCGTCA
>VZRI01012263.1:0-37440 GCA_013397515.1 Upupa epops | reverse complement strand
CGGGACTCAGGAGGCGGCGGAGCCCCCCGAGGGCGGCTGGGGCTGGGTGGTGATGCTGGCCGCCATGTGGTGCAACGGCGCCGTGTTCGGCATCCAGAACTCGTGCGGGGTCCTTTTCGTCTCCATGCTCCAGCTCTTCGGCGACGGCAAGGACGAGCAGCTGGCCTTCAAAACAGGTGAGGGGCGACGGGGAAAGGGCTCGGGGCGGCCTCCTGCCCGTTCTGCTCCGGGTGGTGCCTCCACCTCTCCAGACTGTCCTGAGGCAGCCAGAGCTGCCCCGGAGTGCCGGCCCCTGCAGTACGCGGGCTGGACTGGGGAGCTGAAAACGCTCGTTGGGTCGAGGTGAGGAGATAGGAGCTTCCCTTCTCCTCGCTGATTGTCCCTGAGGCACGGCTTGGGGTTACAGTGTTTTGGGACCGTGTGGGTGAAGCTGCAGGAAGAGGAGCAGGTGTGTGCTCCGCTGCCTGCAGAGCAGTGTTGTTAGGTATCTGTCATTGTGCCTTACTGGGGGGGAAACAAAGCAAACCAGGTTCCTCTTGGTCCCAGAAAACGCTATTTCTCTGTTAGCCTGATGATCAGTCAAAATGATGATCAGTGGGGTGCAGTGGCACTTAAACTGTGTGAAGAGTGAGCTCAATGGTTGCCAGAACCAACATTTTGATGTGCAGGCTTTTTGTAATCAATATCCCCAAAGTCATCAGTAAAGTGAGTGATGCTTATGGAACTTTAGAAGCATAACACTACTATCAAAATCAAATCTCTGCTTTGCCATTGCTCTACTAAATCATTCTGGACGTGTCAGGATTAAGTAATTCAAAGGCGAGCATATATTTTAACTTATATAACTTCTTTTTTGAAAAGTGTCTTGTGCTTTAAGTGGAGGAAATATAGTTTTTGGCATTTCACTGTAATAACAAATTAAATTAATACATTTTTATCTTCCTTTATGCTGGGATAAATGCTCTTGAAGTTGAGATGTGGGAGATGAAGCTGCTTTTTCTCCCTTCACTTAATATAGCAGTATTTTTGTCTGAAGTAGAAAACCAGGTCAGGTGTATAGACTGAAGTAAGAAAGCTGGAAAGCTGTGGTGGAGGATGGTGAAGTGAGGAGTTCTCTCAGGTTTAAACTCTTTTTGGTGAGGTACAAGTTGTATTGCTTGGTGTTCCTGTGACGCTGTATGCCTGTGCATCAGTGGTGACAGCGCTTCCTTCGCAGCTGGGAAATACACTTCCAGAAGTAGGTGCCTCTGCACCTTTGGTTGCACAGAACAGCTAGCCTCTCAAAACACAGCATCTCAGATTGGGTGTCTTTTAGATATATTCCAAACAAACATGTTCTAAACATTTTTAGAAGAGGTAAATTATCAAATTTTGACCTAGGAGCCCTGTGCTGGTCAGAAATGCGCACTTGGGTGGTTGATCCTCTGTCTGCTCATGGAACAGAGGTGTAATTGCTTTTCCTGAGGATCTCATTCTCTAGTAACAGCCTCTCAAAATATTGCTTTTTGCTTAGAACCACGGCTTTGACTTTCAGTAATAGTAGTCCACAAGAGAAGGATTGAACTGACTATCTCTTCCCTTCCAGCAGAGCAATAGCACCACTGGTGTTTAAGCAGAATGAGATTACAGGTGTGCTCCACCCATGTTTTTGACAATTTGCCCAGCTGTAGAAAAGATTGTGGGGGGAGTGTGAGGGAAGGGAACGTGGCTTTAGAGACTAGTTGTTTTGCATCCTGCCTAGAAGAGCAGGGAGAGTTGGAGTCATGGGTACAGTGAGCAGCTTCAGCATCTCTTACATAAATGTACATATACACATACGTATGTATATGAAAGAAACTGCAGCTGCATTCTGGTTTTGCTCTGTCACATGTAATCTAGTTTGGATGATGTAGAAGACACTAATTTTGCCTTTTTTTAAATAGAAAGACATTCTATATTGGGGGAAATAGCATGAGCTGGGTGTCTTAACTAGACAACTCGTGTAGAAGGACACAAAAGGTTGAAAGGTGTCCTTCCTTTTACCACCTGAAAGTACCCTAATGAGTCTGGGTTCTGTGAGAGCTAAGCAGCAGCTGTGAAACAGAACTTTTGTTCCTTAATGTTGAAATTCATCACCTAGGACCTGTTTGCTAATGTTTTATCCTGTGGAAGCTAGAACCAAGAGTGAACTTGTACAGTACTCGCCCATAAAGGTGAGCTGTAATTGGAAATGACAGACACTTAGTGTAGCCCATGCTGAACACTGATGAATTAGCTGTGGTTAGAAAAAGTGACTGAAGGGAAAAGTCAGCATGATTTTAGTGCTGGAGAGAACCCTAGTCTGATTGTTCCCATGTATTGATTTTAGTACTTAATCTAGTCAGCTTCTTGTATACAAACTGATTGTGACTCAAAACTGGCAGTGGAGATTGAGTTTGGAAACAGGGATTTGTAGTGAAAGCTTTCTTGCCATGCGGTTTTGTTTTGGAATACTGATGTTAATATTCTAATCCCTAAAAACGTTTTCTTTAAAATCTGAAATGGTGGTTTTTTTCTAGAGGTGTGAGTAGCCCAGGTAATCTTTCCTGGGACCCCAGGTGACTCAGTTGCTCCAGAGAGTCAGGGAATTCAACTTTTTTAACTGAGATTGCTTGCCTGTTGCCAGAAGTTTTTGTTGCCAGACAACAATTGTCTCCTGCCTGGTGCTTTTCCTCAAAAGAAAGAATTAAATATGTCCTACTTCTTGTAATCTGGTAGTAATGGATGCCTGTCTCTGTGTAAGACAGAATCAGAGGGAATTAAGTAATTATATTATGTGCTATTTTTGTTAGTGGATGGATATTTATTGGCATGAGGGGCAGAAGTGGGGAGGATATAGTCAAGAAGTGACCCTGCCTTGCAGATAAAGAGTGGAAGGAAAAGGCAAGGCACTGAGGCTGCCTTGCCCAGAGTGCAGCATCAGCACTGGGTGTATAAGATGAATAACTATAATCAACATTTTTGAAGTGTTCAAGAGTGTTAAAGGAGAAACTTGTGCCTTGGGTTACAGAGGGTTCACAACTTTATTCAGGGGTGTTTCATTGTAATTCACATTTTTAATGAACAGTTTTGAAGTGGTATACAATATTTTGGTATTTGCATCAGTTAAATTGTTTATGTAGTGTATGAGATAAGCATTTCCATAGCGTGTGTGGGGTTTTTTGTGTAGCCAGCTTTTTGTTAAAGAGCTAGCTGATGCACAGCTACAGGAGAGGAAAAGCATCCAATGCAAGTATAAAACTCCTGGAAAGATGTGCTTGAGATCTCAGGAAACTACTCCGGTCATTGTTTATAGTTCATTGTGTTTGAGGAACGAGTTGGGTGGAAAAACACAATGGCAATGAAATATGGGAGGCTTAGTCCTTGGGAATAGGACTTTGTTGGCCTCTAGCCTTCAGATGCAACTGTAGTCTGATCGTCCTTGAAGGGGAAGGGCTGGTCTCTGGGGTCAGAACTGTGATTAGCGTGTGGTACAAGAAAGCACGGTACTAACAGTTTGGCCAGCACGGATTACCTTGCACTACGGGATGTAGTTCCATGCAAATGCAGACCAATGGGTGCTGGTGCAACTGTAGTTTGCCTTTCTTGCCATGTTTGGGTGGCCATTGAAACTGGTGCAGGGAACCAGCAATAGGAGCACGCTGGGTGAAAACTAACCTGATGTGCAAGTAAAGATTCATTTTATTCATCTGCTGTTGCATTTTTGTGCTCTTTCGACCTGCCTCTGTGCTTATAAATACATAAATGAACACTCTGAAGTAGTTGAAATGATGACTGGGTCAAACTGGAAAAATCCATTTAGTTTATTTTGCCTCTTTTTAGGGCAGAGTAGTTAATACCACTAGTGTTCTTGTCCACATACAGCATTGTGTACGTGTGTGTGTACCTATATCTGTCTTTATGCCTCTGAATCTACAGCATTTATCTTGCCTTGCATCTGCTGCTTGGGTCGTCTTTGAGTTTTACCTCTTGTTGGAATTGATGCTGGTTGGATCTCTTCCTGTCTCAAGCGCAGATTAACATGCAGCAAGTTGATGTTGATTAGGGAGAACAAACCTTCTAAAGTGTCTGTAAGCTAGCTGGCTGTTGGGATGGAACATCCCTGTAACGGTCTAAAGATGTTTGCCTCTTGCCACTGCTCTGCATTAAATGCACATGCCTGGGGTTTCATAAGCTTTCTTGTGCTGCCTTTCAGTTGAAACTATCCCCTAAAACCTCCTTCAGGTAAACCCCACCTAAAAACTAAGGATTTGCTCTATTTCATCCATGAGTTAGAGTCTGATAAAAGCAAAGTGTTGCTGAATATCGTGCAGAGTAAGTAGCTACTAGTGTAACCTTAGCAATGAAGGTTCTGGTGAAGCTATGACACTGGTGCGATGTTAAAACGTTACACTTAGTGTAATAGCTATGCTAGGCTACTTACATGTATTGAAGTAGTGAAAGAGTTTCTAAACAGGAGGTTGAAGTAGTTTGGATCATCTTAAGAAGAATTAGTTTGAAGTGTTAAGCCAAAGATAAAGTTTTGGCTTGTATTTCATTCGAGAGCAATGCCTTGTCTTGATTCCTAAGGTAGTACTTAAACACTTCCCCAGTCTCATTTTTAAATAGCAGTTTCTAAAGGGTGTATGCCCATCTTCACTTCTAACGCAAGCAGCAGTATCGTGTGGCTAGACCGTTCTGCAGATGGATGAAGGCTCAAACTTGGCTTGATTTCTAAGTAGCAGACCAAACTTTTCCTCATCCCTCATTTTGAGGATGCTTTAGATAACTTGCTGCTCTGTCACATACCATTTTGCTTTCAAAGTGGCTTGGAACTCATGTATAGGGTTTTTATGCATGTCTCCTTATGTCTTGCATAGATCTTTCAAGTCTTATTTTTGTTTTATGTGGAACACTTCATACTCCCCTTGTTATCTGTCATTTTTCTAGTGCTTCTATAACCTTCTCTATCTCTTTATGGCATGGCATGATGTATATTATGTTCTCTAGTTTACATTATTAACAGAGCCTTGTGGTTTTCTTGCTGCTTTATTAGTACCTGTATTGTAGTAGGATTTAGTTGACTTTGAAGTTTTCTGATGTTACGACTTACTCTTCAGTGTTGCTTTGTTTAATTGATCCCTGTAGTCCGTTTCATCTTGTTAATCAACTTTGGCGGCTGTTCTTTGAGGTTCCTCAAATCCCTTCCTGATTTTTGAGTTGTCTAAAGAACTGCTGGGTAAAGAGGAAGTTTTATAAGAATGTATGTTTATTAATAGACCTTCTTAGCAAGATGTGCCACTTGCTTTTTACCTATCCTTTACCTAACTATAAAGATGATTTCTTTGAGTTTGTCTGCTTTTGCCTCCAAACACTTTTAAGCTTCCTGTTATGATCCTTTCATCATGGTTTGATTTGTTTAGCCTCTTGGGAAGAGTGTTGTCAAAAGCTAATTTGAAGTATGTATGTTGTTCTTGCTTTTATTCTGTTAGCTTTGTGTGAAGAAATGTAGTAGGCTGTTCTCAATGAATTACAGCACAACTTACCCATCTATTCTTTTAGCCAGTTTAAGTTAATTCACTAATTACGGTTAATAAAATGGTCAAATTGTAGCCTCTGCTTGGCAGCTCCTGTACCTGAGCAGGCTGCTGGAGACCTTGCCTCATTTGGGATTGATCACCTCCAGGGAATGGAAACTTGAGAGCCTCTGTGGGTGATGTGTGCCAGTGTTCTACCACTCTCACAGAACAAGGACTTTCCTTGCATTTAAATGGAATTTCTTATATTTCATCTTGCATCTGTTACCTATTCTGTAGGTTCTTTCCTGTGTCTTCCACAACTTTGGAAACTCTTCTGTTTGTGAAGGCACAGAAATTATGAAGTCTTAGACTTCTGTAGTTTAACCTTCAGCAAATATGCACGGAAAGAGTAATTCTATGTGAAGACGTTCTCTTCTGATCTGACGTTATCTCCTTTACTTCCAGAAATCTAATTTATTGCAGTAATAGCAGCTCTGGTTTACATCTTGCCGTTAATGTTCTTGCGAGCTGGGTAGGAATGACTCGTTCTAATAGCTCAGTCAGAGTAGCAGCCATTTAGCCAAGATGGGACCAATTTAAAAAGCATCAGCGCTGGTTCCCACACACAGGATGTTGCTCTTGTTATCAGCAGCATGCCTGTAATCCCATGGAACATGGTTTCTCTTTGATAGAGTGGTACTTGGACTGCAAGTTGTAAAGCAACTCATGGCTTTTTTTGTTTGAATACATTAAGGTAGTGATTCTTTAGCTATCTACAGCAGTGTGCTTTATTCACTAGAGCTGTTTTGTGTACACGTTCAAAGTACCTCAGAATAGTTTGTCTTTTGCATTTTTAAGAATACATGTGTGTTTGAGGAAGAATAAGTCATACTAGCTATCAATTTCTTAGTTCTAAGACAACAGTGGTTAGAGACTGACTTGTAAAATGGGCAGTAAGGATTTTCTTCTGTCTCGTGGTCCAAACAAACTACAGAAGCTCTAGTTTGAGCTGTTAGTCTATTGCATTAAATGCTTATAAGCAAAAGAGTTCAAGAAGAATACAAGTATTTTAAAAGTGATCCTCAGTGAATGCTCATATGGGCCATATCTTTGGAGGCTTTTGTCTGTGCCATCCCTGCTCCAGGGCCCCCGTTATCTTTGGTCTGTTAAGGAGCTGCTTAGTTTGCTCTGACCAGAGTCTGGATGGCATCTAAGCAGAACACGGAACAAACAGTTGGATTACAAGGACGTTGGTGTAAACCACAAATTGATTTGTTTCTGTAAGATCAAAAGATGTGGAACTACTGAGTGTCTTTAGGCTACGCAGCCAAGGCTTTCTTAGGCAGTAACCCGATCCTGTGTTAAAATTACACATGCTGAAGAACATGCTGGGATTGGAACCATCTCTATGAGCTAACACAGCTGAGCCTCAAAGCTTACTTGCTGTCAGTTTGCTCCATGTTTAGTGCATACTTCTAATAGTTTTAAAGTGGTTTGAGCTGATTGACATCACGTGCGGCTTATTTTTATGAGAAGAAATAAGGTGTGGTAGTGCTGCTTTACCTAAACATGCTGTTAACCTCAAAGCAATGAGATTGAAATAAAAAACCTGAACTGCAGCATGTTTTGGACACTCTCAACTTAAAATTCCTGACCATTGCTGGGTGCAGGCAGTGATCTAGAGAACAGAATAAACACTAGAGAAGTTTCTGGAGCTTAAATAAAATGTGCAGGCTTGAGATGTGTTTTCTAACCCTATCAGGCTATCCCAAGTTGTGCAGGGTTGTTGGTTGGTTGGTTTTTTTACAGACATGGAGCACTGATGGCTTCTTACACCTCTGTCTGTATGCAGGGCTTTTGTTCATAGTGGAGCAGTTCAATTAACGTTCAGTTTCATGCAGTGAAAACTGCTGACCCTTGAAGGTGTGTGTGTTGGGGGATGGGGACAGAATTGGGTAGCTTACTGGAAAGGCTGGACTGGAACTCCACAAAATCAATACATGGAGGCTTGTGACAAAGCTATATATTGTTTTTATTAATACCTTTTTTAGCTGAAGCTGTATTTTAGCATTTAGTCAAAACATTGTAAAGACTTTGTAAACTATTTAGAAGTTTATTAAGGTTAATTGTATTGCAAAAATAAATGCTGCTATAGAAAGTGCATTTAAAAGCCAGGTGAGAAATTGCGTTGTCTTTAAGACAGTAGCAACTGGACCTAGTTGGTTCTGGAGTATCGAACAAAAAGGCTGTTGAGTCTTCATGTGAGACTATTCCTGTAGGTTTCAAATAAAGGATCAGAATAAGAAGGGTACAAATTTAGTTAGAGGATGAAAATTTGCTGCAAGTTTTATGTTGCCCTTTCAAAGGTGATGAATCTTAGCATTTCTCACTGTGTTTTGGTGATAAGCAGTGTGGATTCTGTGGAAATGATGTGCTAGGTCTTTGGGATAGGAGCTCAGCCTGGGAGATCACAAGTCAGTGTCTGCTGTGTAGCAGGTGTTTGTGTAACAAACAGCATTAGAATGGAAAGGCTTTTGTTTTTGTCAAGACATAACTTTAAGACAAGGTTGAGCTCTGCTACTTCTGAGCTCTTCAACATGCTACTTTGTTTTGGAGGGGAACATTTCTGTGACTGATGGTCATTCAAGCTTGGTCATTGTGGCATGAAACCTAGTCACTGCTTTTCTTAGGTGTTAAAGTGCAAACTAAAGCTTACTGAGCCTCCTTTAACAGTTGTCTATGAGTGGTCATATCTTGCTTTAGAAATGGCTTGTAACAGTTAACACATGGACAGGGTGGCTAGTTTGTGGCTGGCTGGTGTGATGGTGACTGATTAGTAGATTTATTTCACCTTTTTAAAACTAACACCTCCATTATTTCGAAGATACTGAATGCTAGGTTTTCTTCACATAGTTTTTAGCACTAGCTGCTGTGTTAACAAACCAGTGATGTTTCTGATAAAATAACATATGTTAATATATACCAGTCTTAATAATAGCTCCTGTTCTGGAGCTTTAGATGCTTTAGACTTGTGCTATACATCCTGCTTGATGGATAAGTAACAAGTTAATTTTATATAGGTATGATGTATATGACAAAACCCAATAACCCTTTCAAGTAGAGGAGGTGCAGAGTCTATAGTCTAACAACCACTCTGTTTTATGTATATCTTATTTCCTAACAAGCCGTAAACTTTCACTGCCTACTCTTATTTCCAGCAAAATGTGGTGTCTGCTCTGTCATGCAAGGTTCTCACAGAATCTCTGAGTAATCACGGTTGGAAAGGACCTCCTAGATCAGAGTATACCCATACCCACACCAACCAAAGAATCCTAAATGCCTGATTGATCGAAAACCACAAACTTAACCCCCTACATGCCTGCCACTGTAGCATGTCAGGAAGCACTGTGTTTACACATTTCTTAAATACCTCCAGCAATGGTATCTCCCCGGGTTTGTAAGCTTTACCTTTTTAAACTTCCTAATAAAGGGGCTATAAACATTGTCTTTCAGGCTTTCCATGCTATTATCAGAATTACCCTCTCTTTGAGCAAAACCCAGGGCTTGTGAGTGTGATCAGTTATTTTTAGGGATATCTTGCCACTTAGTGAAACTGATTTAATGAATAAAATTATAAAGACTAAGGCACTGATTGAGGAATGCAATTAAGGGTTTGTCTTGGGAAATGTGTGGATCTTTAGTGGAAATATCAGTGGTTAGAGGATGGCTTAGCAGTGTTTACACAAAGATAGTTGAAATACTAACTCCCTGTTTGAGACTAGTGTAGATGCAGAGGAAGGAAGAAGGGGCCTCCAACAGTTGCTACTGAAGAGATCAAAGCTAGAATAATCTACTTATTTTAAAGGTAGCACATGTCTTTTAAAGCCACCCTCTTGTGAGACTGCTGCATTCACACACATTTATTTGCCCTATTATATAGGATCTTATCTACCACATTCACTTGTACTGCTTCTGATTACCGTTGTGGTGGCCTTTTGTTTCAGCAGGTACTTTTTCTCTTCATGTTTATGAAGTACTTCCCTAGTTGTAAGCTTTTTTAGATAAGCAATTGGTGTAGCTTAGGCACAGGTCCTTTGAAATTCTGTAAGTAATGATTGTCAGTTTAATAAGACAAGATTATGAGAAGTTTTGTAATAGAAAGCAGTACTGTAGGACTGTAGACTAAGTCTGTTCATATGCTTGTCTCCAGTTTAAAGAGTATCAGTCTGAAGAATCAGAGCTGCATTTTTGCCCTCAGTAGTTATTTCTGGCATGTGCTAAAATCATAAATAGGTAAACTATATATAACTGTTCCCCTTCTTGCCTGCCTTTCCTTTTTTTAATCTGGGTCATTATTGGACTGTTGAAGCAAAAGGGACTTTTCTTTTGTATTGTCTGTCTTGCTGTGTTGGATGTTGTGTGACACAAGCCGGTGATGTGAAATATGCAAGAGTGATGATATACCAGGACTGTCAAGGTGTGGGATGCAACTTGCAGGTTATAGGAAGTAGATGGGAATCTAGTTACTGCATTCAGTAGAACTTGGACAGTTTCTGAGCTGGCCATTTACTCAGCAGGCTTCCACTTCAGGGTGGGCTGAAACTGCTGACTAGGTCTCCACTGGCTCTAGTGGGAGCTTTGATTTCTTGCTCACAGATATCTATGCTTATGTGCTTTAAAATCAAATACAGTCCAACTCCAGGTGTCCTATATTGACCCTGAGCACGTAGTTTCTGTTGGTGGGCACAACAAACAGTGCTGTCACACATAGTGTGGGGCTATGTCTGCATTGTCATTGCTCTGACAGCAGTACCCACGCTGACATGCACACAGGTTCTGCTGGTTAGTGATCACACAAATCCACTTGGATCTTAAAGCTGGACCTGCTGAACTGTCTTCCATGTGAACGTTATGAGGTTCAGCCTCCAGCTGCTCTAGAATTCAGTTCCTGTGCACATGGAAAAGAGGCTGATGCTGAATTTTTGTGGCAAACACTTCTGAGTATCAGAAAACATTAAAAGTAAATTAATCTTGTGGTTGAAGTGCTTACATTCATGTATATAGCTCCCAACAATTGGGTACAACTGTAGATGCTGCATGTGAGGCTCGGCTGTGGCCGGTGGTTTGATGTGCAAAGTTAACTACGCAAAGAGAAAAAATAAATTGGTGTGAACACGTGAAAGCTGTTGAAGCAGTTTACCAGCCAACTTTGGTAGGCTTTTAAAGCTTATTATCAAAGTCAAGATACAGCTGCTCACTGTGACTGTTTGCTTTTAACCTTCTTTCTGTTTACAGTTTTGATCTTGGCAGGGTTGCAGAGCTGCTGGCACGCATAGGGTCCAGACAGTACTAGTCAGTTATGTCCTGTCTCTGGGACATGGTCCTATGCCAAGTGCCACATTTGGTAGAAGCAGGAAACTGGAAATGCCTTGCTCTCTGAAGCAGCGTGTTGCTCCTCTGAAAGCTGTCATGGCAGAGCATAATGCTTTGCCAAAGTGCTGGGAGATGCCAGCTGATATCTGCTGGTCAACTATTTTATTCAGTGTTTAGCTGGACTAATGTCCCTTTAGAGACTTCTGGTCTTGTGTTAATTGTATCTCGGGGAGATGACTAAATACTTGTGAATGAAGCTTGGAGGGATTTTTTTTGAGGAAACTGTCTAATATATCATCTGACTGGGAATTAATTAGCTGGATATAAGCAAATTTAAGTGGAATCATTCTGGTGATGTTCCCTTTTATTAAGGAAAACACTTGAGAAAACATTGAAGCAAATAAAACTTGAACATTGTCATCTATAACATAGAGACTGTAGATACTTCTGCATTTAGCTTGTATTATAGGTTAGATAAAGCAGTTAAAAACCTGAATCTGGAAGCCTACACACTGTGTGCTGATCTCTAATGTAAAAAGTCCTGATTTTAATCACATTGATACTTGCTCTTACATATGCTGAATATATATTATTTATTAAATTGTTTTCTTTTTATCATATATTTCATTGGAGCACTCTACTTTCTGTTATATAATGGTTTCAGTGTCTCTGGTGACAGCAGTTGCTGTGCACACAGATTGTTGGGACAGCACGTTGCTTGGTTTTGCTTTAAACAGGTGTGGGTGACCTGTGGCACTCCCAAGCTTCTGCATGCAAATAAGGACCACCTCTTTTACAGGTGTTGTTCACACACGAGCAGTGTCTGGAAGGGTCACTGCTGCTCTGTTGATCATGATGTGAGGAGTGTATCTTCAGGATTTTTCCTTCTGAAATTGTTCCTTTCTCCCCTTCATGTTATCCAGAAAATTTGTCTCGAGACTTTAGAGTGTTTTTGTTCATTTCTGGCAGTAAAAATGTGAGGTCTCTGACTTCCTGTATGTGTCAGTTCTCAACGCTTGACTGATGCAGATTGCCAGTATGAGACACTGTTTCTACAGTTTCTGAAGCTGAGCTGTTTTGCAATCACTTGCTTTTCTGAACTCTCAGAGAAAATAGCAGAAAGATGTCATGATTCTTCTGTTATTTTACTAGTAGTAGTAGTATTGCGTTTACACTTACATTCCTCATATTAAGTGAGGTAAAATGTTCTCTGTTTTCAGGCAGGAAGAGGGAAATGTGCAAGTACCACTTAATCCAATTACTGTATTTTCCCGCTCTGATTCATTGCGATGACTTTTCGCATCTGGTAGTAACTGAGCATGAGCTGCTTAAAGTCACAGAAACCCAATTCCCATTATTTCTGTTCATTCAAGGGAATAAATGAATTATGAGACACTAATCTTTGGATAATTGCATGCTGAGCAGGAGATCTTGGCTCTTAAAGAAATTAGTTTTGTGAGTTTATGGAACTGTCAGATCTAGTGAACTGTCTGTAAAGGTTAACCATACATGAACAGAGGCTGAGCTTTTGGGTTTTTATTCATAACTCTACTGCAGTTTATCCTTGCAGCATACATAACATCTGGAGATAGCTTAAAGCTTCCCCCTTAAACTCTAAACTCTAAAACTCATATCCCCAGAAGTTTAATCTGAAGGCTGACGCTTGTGTCAGTGTTTCTGGCAGTACAGGATTAGGAAGTGTTACTACTTTGAATGACCAAGTCATTTAGGGTTTGAAGTAGCTTGTCCCCAGTTTTGGTTGCTCTTTCAATTTGGACTGAGGGGGGAAGGTGGTGTGTGCTCTATAGCTCTAGGCAGCATAGCCTGTGATGCTTCATCATGTGTAGTTTTTTAGAGTTGCTTGTATTTGATGTAACTTAAGCAGGTTGGCTTTAAAAATCGCTTTTGTTCTTGGTAACTGGGGGTAGCTGTCTTTAAGCTGTCGGTATGGCAATGTCATCCTTGTAGCTGGTGGTTATCACTGGTTTTCCTTCCGAGTGTATTGACAAGATTGTAAGACAGCCCGAGGAGTGGGAATCAGTGGAGAAACACAATGGACTGAATTAAGAGGAAGAGCTCAATATAATGTGTTCTGCCATTACAGACCTGAATCTTTATATTAACATTGATTGAAAACTTAATCGAATTGGCTGGTAGAGAATCTGGAAATGTGTTTTCAAATAGATAGGTCTACTATATCATGCATGTGCAGTTGTTCTGTGCAACCCAGAGAACAGCTTTTCTTGGCATTTTTCAGTGGTTAAGAGTGTTTGCAGTGTGCACAGCTTATCAGAAACAGAGCAAATGGAACATTCTACTTTCTTCCCCAGTGTTGTCCTTGAGTTTGTAAGTAGTGTTTTGCCTTCCTGAACTACCACTAAAAGAAGCTTGCTTGGTAATTCCTAACATCTTTTTATTGCTAGTTTGGCGTTGATTAGAATTGCTTTATACTTATCTTAAACACTTGAAAGTTGGAACTGGATGATCCTGTGGTCCCTTCCAACCTTGACTGATTCTGTGATTCTGTAACTTCTTCCCAGTGAGGGTGACAGGGCACTGGAAGGGGCAACCTGGTGGGGTTGTGAAGGTCTCATTCTCTGGAGACATTTGAAACCTGCCTGGACTTGGTCTGGGTGATTCTGCTGTGGCAGGGGGATTGGACTGGATGATCTTTCAAGGTCCCTTCTGATCCGTAATGTTCTGTTCTGGATCTAAACCCAGATGTCTCAACTCTGGAATTTTACAAAGTCAGTGATATATGAATATGAAGAAATAGTAAACTAAAACATTCTACACTCCAACACATAATGCTTGTGTGATAGATGAGAGCATCTGCTTAGCATTGTGGTATAAATGTAAATTGCAGACTTTAATATAAACCAATTTCTTAAGTTGTTAGACAACACAAAGCTCTTCAAATGAGACTGCAAACACGAAGTGCAGTGTAAATTATTATACCTGCTGATACCGGGCTCCAGTTGACAACTTTTTCTAGATAGTAAGGTAAATGTAATGTGGGAAGTCTATTCTGGTCTGTCTTTACTGCGCTCAACTTCACAGCAGTGCTTATGATGAATGTTTTGTCTCTGCTAATAACATGTACTAGACTTTCTTCTGCATTTGTTTAGGATAAGGAATTTCTTGTATAGCTGCTACTGGAATTGGCACTGACTTTTATTAATGTAACTGCTTTGGATTATTGTGCAAGACAGAAACCTGATTTCTTAGAACTTCTATTCCTGTGCTCTCAGGCTTCCAAGTACTTAGCTAGCAAAATGCTTGAGTCAGAATGTGTTTTCTTTAACTATTGGAAGCAAAGTGAGAACATGGCATCACAAGAATGACAGCTTTTTCTTTTGGCCATAACATGGCTGCATAAATTCCATACTGATTGATTTATTGCCCTTTTTAAAGGGATTTGAATTGCTGCGACTAACGAGTGGCCAAATTGTATCGGTGCACTCAGTGGCTTGACTGTTGTTGAGAAAATAAGTCGTCTTGGTGTTAAATCTTCTGTAGCTTTTGGAACAATTTAAATCAAATCCTGTCCTTTTAAAGTGGCATCCTCAGTGACATAACTCTTTGGAAGAGAATTGGTAGCTGGTGACAGAAACAGATTAATCAACTCTTTTTTGGTTTAAATTTGATTATCCAAACTGATATTTTATTTGCAGCTATCAACGTGAGCCACTTGGGAACCAGCCCCTAGGCTAAGCTAAGGAATGCTTAACCCAGCAAAAAACTACAGTTATTGTTATTTCAGTTGTACATTCATATTTGTAGGATATTGCATAAAAACATTCCAAAACCTCAGTTTAGAATGCTGTGCTTGCACGGGCCTTCCTATTAATAGCAAGAAAGATCTATGACCTTTCCTTTTAAAATGCCATGGTAGTGGATTTTAGAGGAGGTAGCCCTGCTTACAAAACTCTTCAAGCTGTGGTGGCTGTACTCACAAAATCATAGAATGAATTAGACTGGATAGGCTCTCTGAGGACCTTCTTTGCCCCGAACAGAGGGTTGAACCAACTCAGTCAGGCCAGGCCTTGCCCAGCAGTTTTCAGGCAGTCTGCTACTGCTGTAGGTAACAGCTTTCCAGGTGAAAAATCCTGTCCCACATCTTGTCTTCTGTCACTTGTGTTATAGCTGTGTGCCTCTTGTGTGATTCTGTGTTCCATCTTAGGGGGTTGTAGACAGCAATGAGATCTGAACTCTCCTGCCTTCCAAACCCTTGCTTAAGGCAGAATAAACACAATTCTCCCATCTTTTCTCCTGTATTAGGGGTCCCAGGCCTCAGTCATCTTGGTGGTCTTCTGCACTCACTGCAATATCTTGATGTCTGCCCTTCATAGGGGAGCAGAAAACTGTTCAACTGCAGATACAGCCTTATGACAGTGGAATGCCAATGTCCCTCAGCTTGCTGGCAGCTAATGCAACCTGGAATGCAGTCGGGTTTTCATTGATGAAGGACACAATGCTGACTTGGGATTCAGCTTGTGTCTGTGAAGTCCCCCATGTCTCTTTTGGCCACTCTCTTCTCTAAGCAATTGACCTCCAACCCGTACTGGCCTCAGTTTTCAATCCCAGGTGCAAGGCTTCACATCAGCCTTTGCATTCCTTCTGGTTCCAGCTGGCCTGTTTCCCAGCATGTTGAGGTCCCTGCACAAAGTGACTGTCCTTCAGCTTATCAGCCCTTCTTTCCACCTGCATGTGAAGGCTTTTCTTTTCACCTGCTACCTCTTGTAAAGCAAGTGGTGTGGCCTTGGTGCTTAACGGAAGAGAACATGATGCTATGTGTTGCATGATGGTGGGTCATGCACTAACCAATACAACTACATAAAAACAATAGGTCACACTTGAAATCCATCTAAGCCAATGTTGTGTGTACAATACCAGGAGCTGATGCTTACAGAGATGAAAAAGTAATCCTTCCTGCTATCTGTCTTCCCTTTGGTTAGTCAGTGATGCTCTGAACTCTTGAGAGGTGAAGAAGCCCACCTTACAAATATTTTTCCAAGTCACTTAATCCCTGTGGACTTCAGAGCACTCTGTAGTAGAGGATGCACAGCTGACTTGAATTCCTTAATAGAATTCCAAATTTCTTATGTTCTGAATGTGCTTTCTGATACCTTTTTTGTGAGTCTCATCCGGATTTCAAGTGAGAAATAAAATCAGTTTCATATAGTACATACATATTCTAAAAACAAAGTGTAAAAAAAGAAGTAAAAACATCTCAGACAAAGCCCCTCTCAGGAAAGCTGACCAAACAAAACCTCTCCCTTTAGCTGCAGTCACCCGTCATGTTTTTAAGATGACTTTTGTCCCTTCAGCCCTTTCCCTCTTTTAGGTGATTTGCTCATATGTCAGAGTGAGGGGACTCAAGGTAGATTCCTTCTGGATGTTGCTGCTGACTGTCCTCTGCTAATTTGACCCCTCGTTTCTTTTACCCAGTTTAGTCAGACCTCCCAGAGCTTTTCTGCTCATCTAACAAAATTGTTTTTCTAAGAATCTTTTGTTAAGGATGAACCCTTTGGAAGCTGTAAGGCTCTATTCTAAGCAATTAACATTCGGCTTATTTTCAATGGGGTGTTTACTTTAGGATATCCAGATTATATTTAAGCACTGTTTTTAAAATATTTCTAATCAAAACGTGCTCGATCACGTAATTCATGAGTGCTTGATGAGGATATGTATTTCAAGCTGCTTCCAGATGTGCAAAAGCTTATGGTATTTGGCTCAGACTCTGAGCAGGCCTTGAACTGGAGTAGGTGACATCTTCATTATGGTGAAAACATACTTTGTGTTTTCATGCTTTCTAGAATAAGATAAATGAGGGGAAAGCAAATAATCCTTAAAGAAAACAAACCTTCTAAAACCAAAGATAAATTTCACTTTTCTTCTAGTGTTATTCTGGTTTCTAAAAGTGCATAGAAGGTACTTAAATCCAATTTCTCAAAACATTTCCTGGAGTACTTGTGTTCTTCCTGAGGATTTAGTTTTGGAAACAATCCTAGCAGTACCTCTGCTGTGTGACAGTACCATGGCAAGGTGGGGTTTTTCCCCCTCTCTACCAAGAGAGGACAAATAGTTTTCCTATTATCTTTCTGAGGTTTTAATAACCATGTTAGTGTGTCTGGCTACTCCAAAGTTATGAAAAGGATATTTCTTCATGAAGTGCATACCAGCCTGTACCTAGAGGAGATTTCGTTCTAATTGGCAGGAAACCTTACTTGTGATGACTGATACTGAAGTGTATGGCATCATCTGTTTGCCTTGGCACGACTATGTGAAGAGATTTTTTTAGGGTGAGGGGCAAGTGGGGAAGAGACTTTCATGTGGTTCTCCTTGCAGGTTGCTTAAGAGCCGGAGTGACCCTATTTGTCAGTAGCCATCTCAGTTATGGAAAACTTTGTCTTCTAAAAGGCTGTCCCTAATTGCATCTAACAAAGGAAAATTATTACTTCAAAATATCATTGCTGCTTTGACTCTACATTTTTCAAGTAGGTTAATTTCTCACATGAATATGTAATGTTTAGAGTTAACTGGTTCTTTGTTTTCATTACTGGGTATGTTAGTAATTTTTTGTTTAAATTGAGTCACTTCAGAGCTCCTGAAAGTAAAAGCACTGCCTCAAGCTAAGCCTGTTGTTGGCAGGAGCTATGCAAACTTCTTTGTGTAGTTTTTGCCAAAGAACCTCATTCTTGACCTGAAATATCCCTGCTGTTTCCAGCTGTGAGCTTCCTGAGCACTATGAATTTTGACAAGCATGATCATTATTCATGCAGAATAATTGATTAGATCAAATTCCTGTCCTAATTACTTTCCTTTTGTTTTTTTAACAAGCTTTACTCTTTTTTTTTTGTTCTCACATACTAATAGGTCTTCCTTTTTTATCGGTTTCACTGGGTTGATAGGTAAACCTAAGAAATGTCTAAAGGTTGTGAGTGATGTGCATTGTCTAGCTAAAATGGGAGACACCACATCTAAGCTACTGTCTAGGAACGTGTTGAAATGCAGCATTACTGTACTGCTGTATGGAAACGTCTGAATTGGTCCTTGAATCAGGAATGCCACGAGAGACCTAATTAAGCTGGAGCTTTAAAAGAATATGCAGTTTGGAGTGGTTTGGCATATAAATTGCTGTATCGGGTTTTTTTTCCACAGTAAAATGATGTATGCTGTTTGGAAAAGGAGGGATTTCTCCTGCAACCAGATCTTCACCACAGACAAATAGCAGGAAATCAGTCAAACAAAATGATGTGTACTAAGGCTCATATGTGCAATTCCCTAATGCCTGGACTGCGTGGAGGTACTGTGGTTACAGACTGTCCCTTTGTTGCTGTAGGATCACTTTATCTTCCCTGCCCCATTCATCCCTCTCCATTTGTGAGATTTAATAACCCTGTAGTTTTTTTAATGAGAACAAACCAAAACCACACGCAGAAAAATACCCTTTCACATGCTCATGTGGTTGTAGCCATATAGTCATGAGTACTGAAATGCATGGATCAAAGTAGCCTGTTGAGCAGCCAGACCACACAGCTGAATGTCTGTTTTTCTAGAAATCCTCCTGATGGGAAATGCTTGCTAGCAAATCCTCATGCCTTCTGGGTGCTTGTTAGATGAGCAGCTGTGTACTGGATTTGGTTGTGACTTGTGTAGGACCTGACAGTGGTGGGGATTTCTTCATCCTATTCTAGTTCTGATTCATGAGGATTTACTCAGCCTTGCTTCCCTACCTTGGCTGTCTTAATGGCTTGGGTCCTGTTATGTGTCTTCCCACCGTTGTTTCTTAATGACTTAAGTCTGTAGTTTATCCTGTGTTTTTGGTTTTTAGTGCAAATTCAATCCTTGTTGATCTTCCCGGACATAGAGGTGAGGCTGATAGGTTGGTAGTTTTCAGGCTCTTCCTTTCACACTCATCTTAAAAATGAGTGTGATATTTCAGGTTTTCTAGTCACTGGAGACTTCACCTGACTGTCATGACATTTCAAATATCGTTGAGAATGCTTGGCTTGGTAACTACATCAGCCAGTTCACTTGGGACACTGGGATGTATCCCATCAGGTTTCAGACTTATGACTCATGTGTTGAGGTTCCTCAGGTGGTCACAAACATGATGTTCTGCAGACTGAGTACCCACTGGCCTTCATGGTTCTGCTCCTCTGGACACCTAGAGGGTGCTGGTGCTGTCAGAGCTGATGGCCTTACAGTGAGCTGGGGTGGGATGTCATTTGGGCTCCCCAGTGCCATTGACTCTGTCTCTTTATAGATGTGCGGATGATCTTTTGCACAACCTAATGCTGTACAGAAGGAGATTGATGTAAGCTACAGTCTGATACCTGTTAAGGTCAGTAGTGATCAGGGAGGGTCCCAGAGCACTGGCACAGGCTTCCCAGGGGGGTTGTGGAGTCTCCTTCTCTGCAGATGTTCCAGCCCCGCCTGGCTGTGTTCCTGTGCCACTTGGTCTGGGTGATCCTGCTGTGACAGGGGGACTGGACTGGATCTAGTGAATGATGGGGAGTTTCAATTCCTTACTCCTTAAAGGTGTTTGAGCCCTCATGAGGTGTTTGAAGGAGGTGACTGTTTCTAGCAGCTCTATTGATTAAATGTTAGTTTCTCTTGAAAGAAAGACTTTCATACCTTAAGGAACTAATAAACAATTTTAATACAGGGTTTTGGAGAAGAAAATTACACTAGACAGTGTGTGCCTGTGTCTGTTTTGCTCACAGTAGTATAAAGAGTCTCTTTAATACAGCCACCAGAAATCTGCAGAGCTAGAGGCATTCGTGAAACCTGTGGGAGGAAATGAGCTGGCAGGGTGATTGGCTCAGAGTTCTGTGCAGTTGAACCTACTTATTTTATAAATAAGAGCTGTGGACTTAATGTATTTTTCAGAATAGAACGATATTTGGCAAAACCATTGATTTGTTTCCTTAAGACAGGATCTTGATCAAACAAAACTACTCTACTAAACAGAATCTAACAGATCTAAGTGGATCCAAAGTAAAAATAAGTAAAGGGAATATTCTTGGAAGAGAAAGGTGTGTTTGACCTGAATGACTTTGTGTATATTTTGCTTTATATCTGGAATAAAGTATGATATATACACTTTACTAATCCTAGTCTAGACTTTATCTATATAAAACTTATGGAAACCCCCCAAATGTTTTCTTTATCAGTTCTCAAAATACTGATTAATGTCTGACAAGTAATAAAATAACTCTTCCCAAGTAATCCAGCAGTTAAAGGAGATAACTTTGTAGTGCTAGAGCATACCTACATACATGGCAAATGATGATGAGTTTATTTCTCTGTCATACTAGTGGGTTTATTAATTCCTCCAAGCAAGTCTGGTTTGCCCATGATGGTTATNTGACTCAGTAGTGTTTCCTAAGGAGGGGAATAACAAAGAAAATGTTATGTTTGGGGGAGAGGGCTTTTGATGCAACAGTAAGTTTTTTACTTAAATTTTTTTACACTCAATCTAAGCTATGATGACTAGGGTTAGAGTGGTATTTGTGGTGTCTAGAGATTCTAGTCAAAATCCTGTTGGTATTAGAAATAAATTCAAGTATTCATAATCTCCTCTGCAAACTGGATATTGGATGGGACAGATGTGAACTCCAGATCTGCCAAGAAATAGTTCAAGCTGTAGTTCATGTGTCTCCTATCTGTCAGAGTGATTTATCTCGGTTCCATATGTGATATGTATGCAGCAAGTCACATTCATGAGGGTTTATCAGCTGTATAGCTAAGATAAAATTACTTTGTGTGCAAAGCAGCAATTAGCTCTGATTTTTTTTTTTTTAGATTCTTGGCAATCTAAGCGTTTGTATTTCTGGATTTCTGTCAACTCTGTGATTAGCTGGATGCTAAATTAATGAGAAATAGTTTATTGTTCCAGTGAGTGATGTTGGCAGACTGAAAAATTCAGGGTGGAGATGAAGAACAACTCAACCAAGAGTTCCAGTGGCTGGCTCATTTGGTTACAAGGGTTACAGAGAGCACAAGCGGTGTCACGTGCGTGTAACTGCTATAAAGGGCACGTGCTGACATGGAGAATTACCCTGTCACATATGCCTTTTCTCGTATTTGTGCTTATCAAGCTTTCCATGCAAACCATTTCCTCTTCCTGTTAATCTCCTGAAAGGGACAATACTTTTAATCAATTTGTTTGCTGTATGTTGTGGGATGACCTCTGTCTTTTCAAATGCCACCAGGATACTGTGCAAAAAGGTACAATACCCCTGTTTTTACAACGTTTATAGTGTTGCTGTAGGAGTGGACTGTAGGCTTGTGCCATTGAAAAGACAACTTTGCTTTGTAGGCCTTGGTCCAGGGTAAGTGAGGTGTGAGAAAGGAAGAATGGCTTCTCCATTAGGAACTCAGGAGTCTGGGTCCTGTACTAATCTGCTGTCGCTCTAAAACACAAGACCATTGCATGTCAGGTTTAGTTGCGGTTATGCTCAGAATACGTGTGCTGTTTTGTGAGAACAGTTAGGAGTAAGCCTTTCCTGCGAATTAGGCTGCAATCTTTGAAGTTAATAGGTAATACTGATTTAACATTACTAATCCTAAATCAAAACAGGGCCTGGAGCTTTAAAAATTTTATAAAGAAACCAGTGCTAACTTGGGGGAGAGGAGAAGGAAGGATAGAGGCATGTCTGGAAATCAGATCTGGAATGAGTTTTTTCAGGCCATGAGTTAAAAACGTGATGATGTTGTGCTGTGAAAACTGTCTTGGACAGTCAGCAGAAACCGTTCTTGTATGACTTCTAAAAGAAAAAACAAGTTATTACAGCCATTTCTAATCGATTTGTTCCTTGTTTATTCTTCCTACCACAGCATTTTTAGACTTTATTAAGTGTCAAAGGTCAAGCTCAGTTTGCCATGAAATCCAAATGCATGTGTTTTTCTGTTAATGATTGACTTCAGCCTTCCTTTAGAGGTTCCTGAAGGCTTTATCCTTACAATTGCCACCAGCAGTATTTTGCCTAACAGTGCACATTTCACTCTTGTGTTTTCGTTTTAGCTTTTATTAACGTAAGCATTTTATTAATAGATCATAGGAACAAACCTCTCCAGTAGCAAAAACTGCTGAAGCACCTGGAAAATGAAGAGGTGATTGGCCTCTGATGAAACCCTGTTGGTTACCAATCCTGCCTAACTCATTTGGTGACCTTTTGTGTTGGTGTTACAGCACGAGTAGGCAAGGGAAGAGCAACCAGCATCGTCTACCTAGACTGGTGTGAAGCCTTTGACACTGTCCTGCATGACATCCTGGTCACCTGGTCCCCCTCTAGTCTGATCTTGGGAGACCCCATCTGCAGGACTGCATCCAGTTCTGGAGCCCTTGATACAGGAAGGAGATTGAGCTGTTGGAATGTCTCTAGGGCCATGAGGATGAGTGGAGGGCTGGAGCACCTCTCCAGTGGGGACAGGCTGAGAGAGNGCCCTGAGCACCCTGGTCTAGTGGGGGCTGTCCTTGCTCATGGCAGGGGGATTGGCACTAGATGATCTTTGAGGTCCCATCCAACCTGAACCATTGTATTGACTGCTGTGAATTGAGGAACAAGAAATGGGGGAGTTGGGGAAAAAAATAGTGCCTTGTGTTCCTGTCAAATACTTCCTCCAGTCCCTGCTTCATGTAATTCTGTATTGGTCATGATCTGGTCAAGATGACTTTGGTTTCCCAAAGAAATGATGTTTCCTTGTGCTAAACTCTCTATCAAATATTTTTTAGAACTATAGTTTACATTGGAATGTGATTTTTATTGTGCTGCTTTTAAGGGAGAGTCCAGCCCAGGGATCTGTGAGCTATACACTTGAAAGTAAGCAAACTGCAAGCTGCAGCCATGTAATCCGAGTTCAGGGTATAGGACACTTCCTGTGGCAGCATTATGTCATGAACTTATTTTTAGTACTTAAACACATGCTTTCTAATGAGATCAGCAGAGCTCTTGAACAGAAGAACAAGCAGTGCACTTTTTTGACAGTAAGAATTCTGAATGTGCCACTCTGTGTTTGTGTTCGCTTTCCTACTGTCCTGTGGATTGCACGGTGTTGGGGGCAGCTACGTGGAAATGCAGCTGTTCTCCCCTTTGTACCCACAGCTAATGGAATTCCTTAGAATCCCTGAGAAGCCACTCAGTGAACTCAAACAATTTTTACAGGCCTGTGTTAAGCGAGGCTTGTAGCACGAGGCATTTGACGTTGTCTTTGGGCAGCAATAGGCTGGATAAAAATAGGGCTGGTAATTTCCAGGAGGCTGGCCTACTGAGCCTCTGGACATGAGTATATTCCAAAAGTGCATCACTAGGAGGGATGTGTAGCAGTTCTAAGCGAAGAAGCTTACATCTGTAATCCTCACAAGTTTCATGAGATCTACTTGTAAGGGCTTATTTGATATTTGACTCAGAATTTGGGGATATCCTCAATTCTTCCCTATTTTTGTGGTGGTGGGCTGGTGGAAGGGATGAATGGTATGGCTTAGCTCTTTTAAAGAGTCACAAATAAGGGATTGGTGATCAGTCTAATACTGCCAACCTACTTGTTTTTTCCATAGAAATATGGTCTTCAGAGTAATTATTTTCCAGAAGTAGGAGCTTAGAACAGCCTTCTTCCATAATTTATAGTGTTTTAGACAACTTGGGTTTGGAAGAGACTCTGGCTACCTGCTCTGACGCCCCTCACTCAAAGCAGAGCCAGATTAAGAAATAGATCTAAGTGCAGTATCTTTTCGTTGTTTCAGTTGGTTTTTGTTCTGTCACTGGAGACCAGCTCTGTATCCTGGATGAACAATCCAGTAGGGAATCTGGATTCACTAATTAATTTTGGAGGAGAAACTGGTCTAATAAAGGCATACAGAATCATGGGTTGCAAGAGGAAGTTTAGCATGGGTGATTCATTCCTATTCCTTGCAGCAGAGGAGCTGAAGTATGAGCAGGTTCAAACCAAAGGAGTCTTTTTACATAGTGCTGGTGCCTGAAAACCTTCTGTAACTCATTACAGTAAGACACCACCAGGCCAAAGTGATGTTGCTGGAACTAAATGTTCTTGAATAGCTATGAACTCAATTTTGCTTGGAAGGCTTTGGAAGGTCTCTCAGCAACTTAATGCTTGATGTTGGGAGGATGCAACCAAGAGAAAGGACTTGCAAGATGCTAGGCATTTCTTTTAAAATCCTCCAGCTCAGTATTTTGTGGCAGTCAGAAGCCGGATACTGGGCTAAATCAGCCTTTGATCCACATAGTATTGCAATTCTTTAGTACTTAATCACATTTCCATGGAATTTATTTTTATGGAGGCAAGGAGGAATTAATACTAGTTGGAGACAAGCAAATTATCTCCAGAAATAACTTTGAAGAGCCACTTCTGTTTCTTCCAAAACAGGATCTCTTGAGTTCCCAAGCTGCTCGTTACAAACCTTATTGTGGAATTCAGTATCTGCTTTGCTGCACAGACTATGCCTGTATATAAATGGCCATAACAGAAGTGGGGGTCCATCACACAATCAGTAGTGAAGTCATGCAATCGTTTGCTGCAAGACGATGCAGATGCTGAAAATGTTTGTGTTCCAGGAGAGGATGGCAGTTTGGGGAGGATGGAGTTGGAGAATATTGGTAAACTCACTGAAAATGAAATAAAGTACTAATTAATTTGTTGCTAAGACACACCCTGAAAAAGCAAACAAAACCCCCCAAAAAGCCCACCTGGCTTAGGAAGTGTCTGAGCTGTTAATGGTTTGAAGCTGGGAAAGAATGAACAGGCTCTTTTTCTTGCATAAATCATAATGGAAAGCATTAAGGTTTTCATATTGTAAATGCTACCTTTTTCTCCTAGAGTTTTTATGAAATACAAAAGAGTCTTTGTAAATATCATTGAGGTTGAGCTTTCAGAAGTTGCTAAGTGCTGTATTTAAGCAGTTACATTAACTCTGTGTTGTGATTTTAATTGTAGTATGCTACTTCTGTACAAGCCTTTTCAATGAGAGACAATGAAATCCTTTTCAACATCAATAACTCGTCCTAGATCGTTTGTTTTACAGAATAATCTAAAAATTGATGTCTTAGAAATCTGCTTTGTGCTTTCCATGAACAAACTTTTCACATACTCACCTGTCACCTGCCAATGTGAACCAAAAAGCTTGCTCTCACTCCGTACAGCCTCCGCTGCTGTTTCAGTGTGTGCAGTGCTGAACAGTTTCTTCCACCACTGAATGATGATTTGAATGCAGGTTTGGTTGCTGCACAGACACATCTCATTTTTTTTAATATTGAGAAATAAAACATTTCTAGTTGACTTTGAAATTGCCAATTTCAATGTAATTGACGTATTCCTCGCTTCACTTGCATCGTATCACTCGCTTTCCAGACAGTAGCTTTTTGTTCCCTGTCTCAACCAGAGCAATCTCAGGGGAAAATATTAAAGAAGATTCTTGAAGTTCATTAAAGAAGGAACAATGTTATTACTGGGTTAAGCCAGCCACTTGAAAAGCACTTAGAATCTTATCAATTTTATCATTCTTATTGTAATGTGCAAAAAATCTCTCATTCTAAAGAGGAATGCTATGGCTAAGTAGTAGCTTTGACTTAAATTCCCATCAATAAAGCATTGTAGTATTATATGTGGTACATCTGATGTCTTGCAAGCCCTAGCGCTTGTCTGAAGAGTGAACTAAACCCTTCAATAGCTCAGTGCATACTTGAGTAGGTAACTATGAATTATGTAAGCAAGTTGTGACAATGGGAGTGGTTTTATGAATGCTCAATACTAGGTATTTATAGCTGAAGACAGAAGACACTCTAAAACAAGGGTGATGTTTAAAAATGTTGGTAAAACAGCAGCATATTCCAGGAGCATGGGATAGATGGGGAAGCTTGGGAATTGGTTATTCTGCCACTATGGTTTTTTTTGAGGAGTTTTTTTAATTTCCAGTTACTTAAGGAAGGCTTAAGCCCTCAAACTACAAGAAACTTTTCTCCGTGGCAATCAGAATGCTTTGTTAGGAATATGAACGCAGTCAGATGTAGCAATTAGGTGCTGTATTAGTATCTGGATTAGCCGTTTGGGAATATAGCCAGCTTGTGGCCAGGAAAGCAGCCAATAATGCAGCCAATAGCCCAGAGAAGAAATGCTATAACTGATGTAGAGAGCTCTCATTGTTCTAGCAGGCTGCATTAGTACTTTTTCACGGTGCTTATTTGGGACACTCGTCACTTCTATTTTTATAGTGTGGAAAACGATTCACTGTATGTTTTCCATATGAGAATGCTTGAAAACTGACTTGAGCCAGGTGAAATAGAAAGTTATTGGGATCTATTGTATACATTTAATACCTGCCTATTTCTTCATAGGACCCAGGGATCCAGATACCAGCAAAAATTACTCCTCTTAAGAAAACAAATTACATAAACACATGCTGTTCTATCTCAACTATTTTTGGTACTGGGTTTCTTCAAGAGAGGTTAATAGAGCAGATTTTCTTGGACTATGCATCTCTGTGAAGTTAAACTTCAGAGTGGTTCTAAACACCAATATGAAGTGCAACAGAAAGCTGGCTTTTAAGTTTAATCACCTAAATTATTTGAAGATATTTTTGGTATGCTTTGAATTAAAGGAGCATCTGTGGCTGAAACTGTAGTGTACGTCCCTGAACTGAGCAGTATTGATTCAGTCTGAAATGAGTCAGTTTATAAATGAGTCGATATCTACAGTTTTAATAATGCCTATTTTGTTGGAGCAGTATCAGATTGTCCCTTCCCATTATCCCATTAGATGTGGAAACGCTTGTACTTAAGTTTGTTTAAAGTAAAATCACACTTTGTACTGTAATAAACACATTAGGAATCCTATTGTTGTTAACTTACTCACTATTAATTACATTGATCTAGGTCTTACAGAGCACTAAGTTAAAAATTGTTCATTCTTGTCAGCAAACCCAATCATTTCAAGTTATTTGAGTCAAATTCCCCATTAGCAGAAATGTGCTAATTGATTTCAGGATGGGTTTGAAACCCCACAGGTATCTTCTAATAGCTGGGCAAACAGTTTGAATACTGGGTTAGTTACTGAAGCAGTAACTGTGGTGTTTGGGTTTTTTAACAAGTAGAAGAAAACTTCTGTAGCTGACTTAATCCTGGGTCTGATAAAATCTGAAGCAGTTTATGTTAGGTGGTTGGGTTTTTAACCGAGTCAGGTAAATATTACTTTAAAATGTATTTCAGTGCTTTTAAAGTAGTTGCCCAATTGTTACTTGACTTTTATCAATGACTCTGCTGAACTAAAACAAATACTCTCTGAAAGTGTACGTTTTAAACCGCTGTCTTTTGTTTTGCAGCATGGGTGACCTCTCTGTCTATGGGGATGGTTTTCTTCTGTTCCCCGATAGTCAGCATATTTACAGACCTCTTCGGTTGTCGCAAAGTAGCTGTTGTTGGAGCTGCAGTAGGGTTTGCTGGACTCCTTGCAAGCTCATTTGTGAGGTGAGTATCTCTCTTTTTTTATGAATGAAGTATTGTATTAATTTTAGATTATTTTTAATTAATTTTATTTATTATAATTATTAGTTATTATTATTAATTTTAGATTAATTGTAGTTATTGTATTAATTTCAACAGAATATAAAGGTTTAAGCAGTACTACTTTATCTGTTAGAGTAGAATCCTTGTTTTATTTCTTGTGTAAATTCCAAGTTTCAGCTTCAAAAGTAACTTTAAAAAATGCAACCTGTCCTCATATAACAGCACTCCCTCGTTATCAGGAAGCACTAGGTATAAATGTGTCAACAGGAAGATTAATGCTGTACAATCAACAGCATTGTTCTGGATAAACATCTTGGTATGTTATTTGATGTGTGCTGTGTTTTGGCAGGTATGTAAACACTGGAGGAGCTTTCAGCATTCTTTCTGTCATTGAAAAAACTTAACCTGGAGGGGAAATACTCCACTCAGCTAGTGTTTATGTGTGCACTTCTGTGACTTTTGCAGAATAATGTCTAAGGAGTTCAGAAGCAGCTGCCCTGTTGGACATGCCCAGTGAAAGATGAGGAAACAGGAAATGTACTCACTTTAGTCATCAGCAGAAGTTGGTTAGTAAACCTAGTATCAGGAAAATAAGCCACAGTTACCTCTAGTCCTCAGTCTGCTCTTCTTTTATTAGCAGAATAAGTAGAGAAACCACCAAAAGAGCTGAATTTGTAAATGCAACTAAAGAGACAGGCTCGGAAAAATGTTTCTGTGCCTGTAGTCTGAACCAGATAGATGATGAGAGGTGGCTGTGTGTGTGGCACAGTGCCTGAGCAAATCATGTCTGGTTGTAGCCTATATCCCCTAATGTGAAAATCTACTCTCAAATTCACAGGAAGAGAAGACACACAGCTCTCTTGGGTACTGAGATGAGTAGTTATATTACCAGAATAACATATTTATGAGGAAAGAATGCTTTATTTTCTTGTCTTGTTACCTGGACAAGTTTCTGGGGTTTTTTTGTTGTTCCAAGTATAACTACTTTGCTTAATTAACTTTATTAAAGCAAATAAAAACAAAGCCCCCCCTGCTTAGAGACTTAAGAGAGGTGTTTTAAGAGACTTGTTACCACTGGTAAAAACAAATATACTACATCTTAGACAAGTCTTTCTCCTTCTAACTTGAACAACATATTACCATCCTTGTGTTGCCCTGATAACCAGTAGAAAAAGGGCACAGGAGAGGCACTAAAGGAAGTTATTTAGCTTTATTTTAACCCCTGTTTTAGCTGATTTGTATTATGCTTCATTGTTTAAGTTTTGGTGGTGTTTGAACTTTTAAGAGTGCAATTGTATAAATGAAAATGCTGTCCTCTTTGGAAAAGAGGAAAAAAACCAAACCCAGCAGTTGTTGAACTTATATTTGTGTCATTCATCCTGACAATGATTTCTAAACCTTCCTTTTAGTCAGACTCACAGATAATTAAACAAAAGTGTAGTTACACCACTTTTGCCTTCTACCTGGTCAGTGATTTCTAGGACACTTTCAGTGGAAGGAAATAGAATGATTGCTGAATGAAGCTGATGCTGTGTTTTACCTACAAGTACACACGACTCTCTGAATTGAGATATTTATGGAAGTGAATTCGCTGACAAACTGATCCCTCTGGTAGGTGAATGTGACCACAGTGTTGTGCCAAAACTCACGTTTTGTTCTTTCTTTTTCTTCGGATACAGCACCATTGAGCATCTCTATTTCACATATGGGATCTTATTTGCCTGTGGCTGCTCGTTTGCCTACCAGCCATCCCTGGTCATCCTTGGGCACTATTTCAAGAAACGCCTTGGACTAGTGAATGGCATTGTGACTGCGGGCAGCAGTTTGTTCACCGTGTCCCTGCCCTTCCTCTTGAGGGTTTTGATTGACTCTGTCAGTCTGCACAACACCTTGCGGGTCTTGTCCGTCCTTATATTTGTCCTGTTCCTGGCTGGCTTTACGTACAAACCCCTTACTTCCGATGCCAAAGACAAGGAGGGAGGAAAGAAGGGGAAGTTCAGATTTCCTCCTGGAAAAAAGATCTGCAATTTCTCCGTTTTCAAAATTGCCACTTACCGGATCTGGGCCTTTGGGATCCCCGTTGCACTTTTTGGGTACTTCGTGCCTTACGTTCACTTGGTAAGTACGTGCTGCTTCCTGTGTGCCAGCTGTTTGAAACTACAGCTGTTTCCCTTTGTGTTACAGACTAATAAAACTATTGTTGGCAGGAAGCAACGTTTAATGTGTAAGTTGTGTTGGGGAGAAACACACATGTTTGATGTACGTGATTAAGAGGGTTCCAACTAGAACTATTAGTCGAGCCAGTTAAAACTCGAGTTTTCTATTCCCAGTCTAGGTTTAAAATACTTGAGTAAGACTTCTGATTTTGGTTCCTGTAGACTGAGGTATGTTTGTTTCAAATACTCATCTGTAGTGTGTGTGGTGTTGATCACTTACCGACAAAATAGTTGGACTTCTGTCTCAAACTTGAGCTCAATTTTCTGCTGTAGCCCTAACAGAGCTGATCCTGTTATCTGGTGCTTATAGCTGTTCATTCAGTTTGGTTACTTCTATCTACAGGGAGTGAGAGAGGTTTAGCTTCTGGTGATGGGGAAGCTGTCAATCAGCCTGTTCCTGCACATGTACGGAGTTAATCTCTTTCCCTTTCTGCAGTAGTCTTAAATGTTGAAGCGGTGTGGATGTGCTTTGTTAGATGTATCTGGCAGGCATTTGCTGCACTGCTTAAGCAGTGAATTTTTTTAACAGCTTCCTGGTGGTGCTGCCTAAACTGAAGTTGTGTGAACAGAGGCTTAAAAGTGATAAAGGAAGAAAGCCCACAAGCTGGGATGCTCTATCTAGACCTTTGCAAATACTTGTTCAAGAGTATTTGAGGAAAAACATGAACTAATATGATTTGGTTTTTATAATGAGGGCTAATTGTATTGATATTAATTATTCATCCATAATAGAACAGTAGGATTAAAGAATATTTTGAATTACATTAAAAATGGGCAACTTTTTAAAAGGCCAGAGGTTTGTATATAATATAGCAAGTGACTTCACTGATAGTGTATTAGTTAGACTAATGACAGTGTCTGTTTGAAAAATTACCTTAGGATAGGGGCTGGTTTGGTTTTGAGCAGCTGTAAATGGACATTTATTCATGGCTAGTTGTTCCCAATTAGCTCCTAATCCTGTAGATCTTATCCTGAGACGTGTTAGGCTATTTTCAAGGGTTGTACAATTGTATGACTAAGCTATTGTGACATCTTATGCTGATTCCCCATAAGTTTGGTAAAGATGGTTTTGAAATAAATGTTTGGAGGTCTAGAAGGGAAGTGTTGTAGGGAAAGCTGTTGGATGTGTCACTGATGGTTGGTAGCACTTAGAGAACCAAAGAAAAACCCGTACAAGCTGTCACACACACCCTAAAATCCACTTATTAAAGACTTTATCCCCAAATGCTGCTTGTTTCTAGATGGGAATACAGCTGCTATTAGCTTGCAGAGGCCAAAAGCCTTTCTATCTTCTTTCTATTACGTAGTTTTTCTTTTTAATGGAGTGCTTTCACTCCTGTGGAGTGCTTTTTTTTCACTCCATATCAGATTGGCACAAATTCCAATTGCGAAATCCAGCTCCAGTACAGGGAAACAGCTTGATCAAGGCTCTTTTTAATATAATGTTTGGTAACACTATAAAAGTATTCCAAAGTACAGTTATAATCTAATATTTTAAAGGTTAACTCAAAATTGTGTGTGAGGATATTAAAACCCCAAGGTTGTTTCTCTCCTGGAGTTTGTGGAACCATGAAATGTAGCTATAACACGAACCCCTCAAGGGTAGTCATTTTGCTTTGTATTCCAGTCCTGAGAGGGGAAGCTTCACCAGCTTTTAGGAGCTCTTCTCTTCCTGACTTTACTGATAATGAAATGAAAAATAAACTTGAATGTCATAAATTAGCAGTAATTCCACTTCCAGAATACGTAAGATTTTCCTAACCTTCAGTCTTAGATTAAGTGATCAGGATGAAAAGAGCTTAATACCTCTTGATAATCCTCAATAGCAGCAATCTTTGTGACAGAAAGCAGGAGTTTGAATCACTGGGTGGAAGGATGCAGCTGTAGCGCTAACGCGAAGCTGGCTGATTGCTACAACACTTGACTTTAGTCCCCAGCTGAACCCACTATCTCTAATTATTTCCACAGACATTGATTGAAGGATTTGTGTCAGATTTTGGAACTAAGCAAGCACTCAGCCTTCTAAGTCAATTTAACAAATAAAGTTAAGATCTTTAATTAAAGAAGTGTTTATGAAAACACGCATAAGTGAAGAACTACTTATTGCTGCTGTTCAGTGGTGTATGCTGGGAGAACTACTAAAAGCCTTTCAAAGTCCCCGTGGATTTGTGTTAGAGAATTGGTGTTTATGCAGGAACAGAAAAGGTTCTGCCCTTGAACACAAATACTTGAACTGCTAGATAGCTCTGGACTCTTATCCTAGTTCTGTCTGCCTTTGATAAACGCATACTTTGGGAAGCACGTAAAACGTAAAAGCATACTTCCAGATAAGTTAAAGGCTTTAAGAAAATATCCCAAACCACTTAATGCTGGTACAACTACCACACCAGAGGATGACTTTCTTGAGCTTTTGAAGGCAGAAGCTACTGTTGTTCCAATATTGACTGTGTTTTCTAAATGGTGGCAATACAGGAGAAGTGATATCTGGACAAGTGTCAGGTTTTGTTGTGGTAATGCTCTTGAAGTTTTGCTACCATTAAGGTTGACCAACTGGACTGCTGGACTGGGATGCTGGTTACAAATGGCTTAAGAAAAAGCCCCCTGCTGTATGCCATGAGAGGCTTCCAAGTAGCTGACCAGCTGAAAGTAGTTTCAGGAAGCAGAGTAGCCCCAGGACCTTTGTTAGGCTGCTGCTGGCATCTTAATCAAAGATAAGATTTGCTGGTGGATTGGTAGATTCACAGGGAAAGTTGGTGATGAAGTGAAGGTACAGCCTCTAAATAAACCTAGCTGCCAGGGATGGACACTGTAGCTGTCTTGCTCTGGGAAATGAAAGCATACCCTAGTGTATGTTACCTGAGGTGATGAGCTTTGCTGTATGAAAACAAGGAATAGACCATGCTTGGAAGAATCCATAGGGGTTTCCTTGCTCCCTGTTGCATGAAGGTAGTGAGTTTAGCTGCTCATCTTTTTATAGACCTTCAGAATGGCTGGGTAGAAGTGTCAGTGATGACAAGCATTCTTACCAGGTCACTGATCTGCTTTGCTCAGTCCACAAACAGCTGTGACAGACAGTACCTTGTCGTGTTTCCTCTGGAGACTGCTTGGCCCATTTTGAGTGTTTGAGTCAGCATTACCCAGCACATGAAGTCATCTTGGCTTCTCTTCCATCTGGATAATCCTTCCAGTTATGTGTGTTTCCTAGCTGTTCCCTCCCATGGTCTTTCAGTACCTTTTACAACAGGAAGTTTCCTGGAAAACAGGAAATGACAAACTTTTCTTTTAAAAAAGAAAAGTTCTGGGAAATCTGTTTGCCTGCAAACTGGAGTTAAATGTAATTGAGGGACAGCTGCTTATGTCTTTGCTTTTGGAATTCAGCTTTACCTTTACATTACTGCGTGTGAGGTTCCTTGGCTTGTTAGGTAGAAGCTATCCACCACACCAGGGCCCTGGCCGTGTGAATGGGCAGCTTTGGGGGTGTAACGCAGGGCTCTGAGCACATGACTAATACAGACAGATCTCTACAGAAAACACTTGGTGATGACACCTGTAGAGGCCTGATCAGAGACCTCAGTGGAGGTTTTGGGAAGTCAAACCTTTTCCCTTGGCATAACGAAGGTTATGGAAGTCTCCTTGGTTTCCACGTTTGCAAAGGCATTACCTCTCTGGCACCCAGTTCCAGAGCCAGTTCAGCTTTGCCAGACCAAAACAGAACAGAAGATGTGTGGTGTGCCACATGTCAGGCTACACCTGTGATCACGAATGGGCAGTTGAAGGTTGGCCTGTTCTATACAGATATTCTTAACGTATTTGCTTCTGCCTTCTAGAATTCCAAGAGTTGTTTGGTAAGTGTCTGGAGGGAGCCTCCTTTTTGATGTCCAGGGCAACTAGTTTACTGAGGGAAACTGTTTGGTGACAGATATAGTGACCTCAGAATGTATACTATCTTTTCAGAATCAGTCTGTCCTCCAGACACTTTCTGAGCCTAAAGACAGCTATGGGCCATACTGCAATTAAGTTTGCTGTTCTGGAGAAGCAAGGTCACGGTTCTGCTCTACAGGGAAGCTGTAAAGGGATGCACTTAAGATGGAACAGATAATGGACACTTAAAAGCTTAATCATTTAGATGGTCTGCTTCTCAGATGGAAGCTAAACTGCATTAAAATTTTTCACCATTCCAACAAGGGTATGCATTTTGATTCCTGGAAGGGACACAGAGATGGTTGGGGTCTCTGGAAAGCACTTGTTAGTCATAACAACTCTTTAACCTACATAAACCCATTTTCTAGGCTGCAACGCAAAATCAAACAGCTCAGATAAATATTTATCTGTCTGCTGTGCAGTCTAGTCTGTCTCCAGAACTTTTGTTTGCTGCTTTCAGGTTGCTGAGTCTAGTGCTGTGCCCGCGTAGTCTGTCCTGGTGTAAAAAGTGTTGCCTATTGGTCTGGTCTGTACTGCCTCTCTTTATAAGAAATGGGGGTAGGTGTGTGTGTTTGTACCACTTTGGAAGCAAGACAATGGACAGGAGGGCTGGAATATATTACAGATTATGAAGACTTTTATTGCCAGAATTGTTTCCCTCGCTGTTCCTTTCCCCCACTAGTGTTAGATCCTTAATGTGACCTAAGTGTTCTACAACTCTTCTCTGATTCTGGACTGCCTTCTTACACTGAAGCATCAGCTCTGTTCTTTACCAGCTAGCTAGTCAAGACTTCTCTACCCCGTGGTACTGTATCAGTGAGATGTCTTCATTTTGTTAGTAAGAGAACAGATTTTGCTGTGCGGCTCCAGCATTTCAACCTTTGCCCTCTAGAACATCTGCCAATAAAAACTGCCTTCCTGTGCAATCAACTTGGAGAAACAAAGCGCCGAGCTCTCCTAAGATCCTCTGCAGTCACTGTTTCTCAAAAGAATTATCTGAGATTCTTGCCATGTGCTCTGAGAACTGTGTTCACTTCCATAAACTCAGTTTCTGGCAGGCCTTGTGTGAGAAACCAATCTCTCTTCTGAGCATTCAGGAAATAGTTCTCTACTTTTAATCTGAAGCCCCCCTTCCCAAAACAAAAGCTTAGGGTCACTAAGAATTGCACCTGAAAAATGTGAAGGCTATAGAAACCACTTGAGTCTCCAAGCAGACCTGAGCTGCCCTGTCTGGACAAGCTGCAGGATACTCAGAACAAATCTCTTTGTTAGAATTGGAATTCAGCCCAAGACTGAGTTTACCCTCCGTAACATCGCTTACAAATAGTTTTGCAGTTCTTTAAGCTCCCCTTATTGATGTTGTGTTTCCCCCAGTACTGTCTGGTGTCATCACTAGAGTCCTTATTGTAGAAACTGGTGTTTCAGTGGCTTTTGTCTGTGCACAGACAGTGGTGATAGCTTTGTGTTCCCTGCAGCAGGGCATGCATCTGCTCAGTGAGCTGGAATAGGAGGGAGCTGCGTGCCGCCTTCTGGTTGTGTGTTCCACGTGTGCAGACTTAATCCTGTACCTGTCTCCTTTATGTGCTATGCCTCTGGGTTCCACAGTGGAGACAAACAGAAACACATGTGGCTGAGTGTGAAACCTGTTAATGAGTGTGGTGTGTGTTGTGTGGACTCCAGTAGCCCATCTCTAAACTGAAACGCACACAGCACATGTGTGCTCCCACTAAAGTGCACACATTTAGCACAGCTTGGAGAGATTCTGTTTTTCTAAGGTAAGTGCTGGCTTTGTTTTGGGGACATCTCTTGTTATCTTGTAAATCTGCTGCTTTAAAAGTCTTGTGTAAGAGGACCCTTGGTATGTCACTGTCTCTGGATTTTCTGCTCTGAAAAATCAGCCCCTCTCACTACATTCACGTGCTTTTATGGGCTGCTGTTGAAGAAAGCTGTGCATTTCTTCAGGTCTCCTCCATCACATCGTTCACCAGTCAGAAGCCTACTGCATCTTTCGTTTCCTAGAACCTGCTGTTAGTCTGTTTTGTAATTATAGAACAGCACCTCTTATGTCCAGTGCTAACAGATAACGGAGTTTCTCTACCGTACACAAGTGGAGGCATCATTCCAGTACCTTACTCAGTTATCCTAGCTTACTGCCTGCTCCTTCTTCTGGATTCTGTGCTCATGGTCACATAAATAATGAGTAATGACCAAGGAGGAGTATACTAATTCAGCTGAGGCCTTGCTGTCTGTGTAGCTCCAGTCAGGAGGCTGCACTGTGTCATAAATGGATGTGTTCTATTACTTTTGCAAGACACTAACAGAACATGCCGACACTTAATCCACTAAACCTTCAGCTCCCTTGCGAAGGAGTCGGTGCTAGATCATTCTTCTATCTTGTGTGCACGCATCTCACTCCTACCTCATGCAGTGCTGTCTGAATGGGATTTACTTCATTAGGTTTTCATGCAAACGGATCCTATTTATTTCACAGTACTGACTGAGGTGCCAGGCTGCCAAGCTGGTTTTGAATTAGTCTTTCTCTTTGCAGTGTCTGCAATACTCCTGTCATAATTTGTAGCTTCAGTAGACTGTTTTACTGACACTAGGGAAAATGTGGGGTAGGTTTGGGTCGGTTTGTACAGAGCCTCCTTTGGCACACCGTAATTTTGCAGCCAACTGCTAATTAAAAGTAACTGCTAAACACTTGAACATCTGTCTTGACAGCTTTTTGTGTAAGTCAAGTGTTCCAAACTAGCTCATAAATATCAGCAGGCAGGACCTTCTTCCCAGGGAGGGTCCCAGAGCACTGGCACAGGCTGCCCAGGGGGTTGTGGAGTCCCCTTCTCTGGAGAGAAGCCTACTGTGCTGATGGGGGAACAGCTGCTTACAGCTGGATGGCAAATCGTCAGTGATGGTGTGCCTAAGGGGCAGTGAAAGCTAAAACAATAAATGCTAATCCAGGTGTTTGAAGGTGGGGATGAGTTCTGGCTCTTTCCCCACTGAAGGAGCTGCTGACACCAGTGTTTCCCCTCAAAGATCTGAAAGGATTGCATTGTGCTGGTAAGAGCCCTGCTCTGAGAAACCCGGTTACTGAGTTGCAGATGCAGGGTTAATTGTTATCTAGATGTGGAGCTTATCTCACCTCTCCTAAAGCCTCTGGGGAGTGGATGAATCAGGCCTGCTAATTAAACAAGCTAGAGGCTGCCGAGACATGGAAGTGGAGCAGGTGGCAGAAATGCCTGACAATGCCTTGGCTTCTCTTGCTGGCTGGGCCAGCAGGTGTTGACAGGCACATAAAGGTAGGGCTGGGAAAACCGTCAGCTTTTCTTCCCACCTTGGACAGAAGGGCAATAAACAAACAGCTTATTTTCTGTGCTTCAGTACCAGTCCAGATGAAAAATTCCCTCCGTTCCTGTTCCTAAACATTCTACAAAGCTGAGAAAAATAAACTCAAAACGAGAGATCGTGGAGCTGCCTTTAAGTTAGGAGGCACTCATTAAAAACAAATCAAACTAGCTCACCCTTGTATTTATTTCCTGACAGAATCAATCACATTGGACCAATTAATGCTGATTTAATAGGCTTTCTTTGGCATGCCAACAAAACCCGACCTATTTTAGAGTTAAGAAAATCACTGTTATTAAGCAAGTCCGTCCTGTTTCATGTTGGGGAGGAAAAAGGCTCTGCTGGTACACTAACACTGTGGCTAGGGAAGACCTAGGAAAGACTCATGACTGTTTTGCTCTGTATTTATAGAAACAGAACTTCCCCCCCTTTACAGGTAGGAGATCAAGGGCTCTGTAGTTTGAGGTGCTACCACACAATCAGAATTCATAACAACACTGTAGTGTCTTTGGCTGTCTAGGTCTGTCAGCCTGTGGTCATCTT
>VZRI01012260.1:0-10787 GCA_013397515.1 Upupa epops | reverse complement strand
GGATAAACCTCTCCCATGTGGATATATAATATGTGATGTCTTACAGAAACAGTCATTATTAAAGAATCCAAAGCTCTGCCTGCAACACCAGTCTCATAGCCAGATAATGAACTGAATCCTTCTATTCCTGCCCATGTCCTCACTCCTAAGTGGAAGCAGTGAGGAAAACATGGTTTGTGCTCCAAAATATTTTACCAAACGTCCCAAGGCCCTGTAGTCCCTCTTCATTTCCCTCAGGCCACAGAACACAGCTTCCTCCCCAACCATCTGGAAGATCACCAGTGGGAAATAGTCATCTGATCTCACCAGGTTAGGGAGCATCCTAGTAATATCCTCCATCAGGGCTCCAGGTAGAGTGTAGACTTCCTTATGCTGAGTCAGCTTTGCACATTGGGCCCTCAGACCCTTTCAGGAGCCAGTCTCCAATACCTAGGACCCTTCTCTTCTTTGTGGAGGAGGCTGTCATATTACTGGAAAATTTCCCAGATTTCTGTGATCTAGCTAGGGCCTCTGGTAAGGGTTCTCTTTCCTCTATATCCTTACTGGACTGGCTGTCTTTCAGTANTGGACTGGCTGTCTTTCAGTAGGGGCTTATATCTGTTACTCAGTGGCAACTGCGAAGGCAAGTCACGCAGGGGTGGTGCTCACCTTCTGCCACAACTCTTCACTAGGCTCCACTCAACCCCTTCTGCTTAGGCTTCTGTTCTCCCTATGAGAGGTACAAGATACTCGGTCCCCTTGTTTCCAGGTCTTATTTGGCTGTTGTGCAGACTGGCTCCACCAGTCTACCTCTTAGGCTCTCCAATTCTCCTGAGCTTTTCTACTTCTGCATGTAACTCTGCAACCTCATCTTGCAGCTGTGCCACATGGTTAAGCAAATAACCTACCTGCTAGCCCCACACACAGCCAGGAAAACTTAAGAGAGTTACATTCCTGGCAGCCTGTCACCTGCACAGCCTCATCTTGTTGGGGGACCTCTGTTTGAGTTCATGCATCCATATGCAGTGGTGACCGCAGCCTGGCCTGTGCACCACCACTGAGTAGTGGGTAAGGCTGAACAAAATAGCTCTCAAAATATGCTAATTGATTCTCGGAGGAAGTGACAACCTCTCAATAAGAGAACCATCACTACCAGCACCCAGTAGAATTCCCCACCTGATGTGAAGTCGGTTCGGACCACTGGGAAGCCACAGTTCCGTGGTTCTAGCTATTGCACCTTTAGTACTATTTTTTTTTCCTTCTCTTTCTCTTCTTTTCCTGCCTCCAGTTTTGAAACTAATAAACTCCTGTTCTTCACAGAATCTGAGCTTGTTTGTGTTATTCCTCTGGGAATAACAAGGAATCTCCCCAGACCTGACCATTCCATGTCTGGGCAATGGGTTCAATAAATCCTTTTCTTTTTTAGCCAAGTTGCTTCATTGCCTTTTGCTGAGAGCTGGTTGGTGTGCTTGAATTGCAGGCACCAACTCAAACCAATTTAGAAACTCTTCTAACACATTTTAACAGTGTTTTAGATTTTTGAAGTATTCAATATTAATCTTCAAGCATCACATAATAGTTGTCATGCTACATTACATAACTTATAAATTAATATCCATATTATGCTTTTTTCAAATATACATTGTTAAATACAAATTTACTTTTCTCAAAATTAATGTGGGTCAATTCATTGTTATATTAGTAACAGTTTCAGCTTTACAATATGTAGTATAATTGCACATGCAATTGTACAACAGAGTTAAGAAAATACAAGAAAAATAGTAACTGTGCTTAGTTTTCAACAATAAAGTTAGTCCTATATATGCACACTCAGAAGGTTCTGGGGGTTTCTGGAATCAGCAGAATAAACCAGTTAAAAGAGCTTAAATGAAGTGCGACACTTAAAATTCTTCTTTAGGGATGAAAGAATCACCCAGAATCACAGAATGTTAGGGATTTGAAGGGACCTCAAAAGATCACCTAGTCCAATCCCCCTGCTAGAGCAGGATCACCTAGATCAAGTTGCACAGGAACATGCCATGGTAGATTTTAAATGCATCCAGATAAAGACACTCCACAAACTTCATGGGCAGCTCATTAACAGTGTTCTGTCCTTTTTGAACTGAGGGGCCCAGAACTGAACACAATATTCCATATGTGGTTTCATCAGGTAAGAGTAGAGGGGGAGGAGAACCTTTCTTGATCTACTAATCATATCACTTCTAATACACCTCAGGATGCCATTAACCATCTTGTCAAAAGGGCACATTGCGGGCTCATGTTTATCCTGACATCCACCAGGAATCCTAGTTACATTTCTCACAGAATCACAGAATAAATGTGGTTGGAAAGGATCACAGAGTCAAACCATACCCACGACACAAAAAAACAAAATAGCTAAGAGACTGAAAACCACAAAATAATCCCAACCATGCTTGCCACTACAACATGTTATGAAACACCATGTCTGTGTGCTTCTTAAATATCTCCATGGATTGTGACTCAATCACCTACCTGGGAAGGCCATTCCAGTGCCTCACCATTCTTTCCGCAAAGAATTTCTTCCTATGATCTAATCTAAACATCCCATGTCTCAACTTCTGATCTTTTCCCCTGGTCAAGAGGAAGAGGCCAACATCAACCTCTCTACAACTTTCTTTCAGGTAGTTGTAGAAAGCAATGGAGAGGGCTCCCCTCATCCTCCTCTTCTTCAAACTGAATATGCATAACTCCCTCGGCCTCTCCTTATACAACTTGTTCTCTCAACCCCTCATAAGCTTGGTAGCTCTCCTCTGGACATGTTTTAACATCCCAATGCCTTTTGCTCTAATGAGGGGCCCAGGACTGAACACAGTACTCAAAATGAGTCCTCACAAGGGCTGAGTATAGGGCATGATAACTTTCCTTCTCCTGCTGACCATGCTGTTCCTAATTCAGGCCAGGATCCTATTGGCCTCCTTGGCCACCTGGGCACACTGCTGGATCAGATGAAGCCAGTTTTCTACCAGCACCCCCAGGTCCATTTCTTCTGGGCAGCTTTAGAGCCACTTATCCTCGAGCCTGTAGAGTTGCCTGGGGTTGTTGTGACCAAAATGCAGAACTTGGCATTTAGCCTTATTATCCCTCATACGATTGGCCTCAGCTCATCAATCCAACCTGCCCAAGTTCGTCTGGAAATCCTTCCTGCCCTCGAGCAGATCAACAACCCACACATTTTGGTGTCATCTGCAAACTGACTGAGGATGACCTCAATCTCTGTGTCCAGATCATCAACAAAAATAATAAACAAGACTGACCCCTGAGCCCTGAGGGACATGTCTTGTGACTGGCTGCCAGTTAGATTTCACTCAGTTAATCACAACTCTCTGCAAATGGATGGCTACCCAGTTTTTAACCCAGTGAAGAATACATTTATCTATACCATGCATGATTCACCAGTTTGTCCAGATGATTGTTGTGAGAGACTATGTTAAAAGCCTTCCCAAACTCCAACCAGACCACATCCACAACCTTCCATCTATCCTAAAGGCAATTTGCAAGGTCATAGAAGCAAGATGTCCTCATAAACCTATGCTGCCTGGCCCTGATCCCTTGGCTGTCCTATAGTTGCCATGGAAGCTCACTCAAGATGATAAGTCTCCAGGATCTTCTCTGGTACCAAAGTCAGGCTTTTAGTTGTCCAGATCCTCCTTCCAGTCCTTCTTGCAGACTGGCATCACATCAACAAGCTGCAGGTCATCTTGTGCCTCCCCTGTTGATCTGCTCTCCAACATGTCAATCCCCAATCTACACTGGTTCCTGGAGTTGTTCTTGCCCAGATGCAAGACTCTACACTTGCCCTCCTTTTATTCCATTGCATTTCTCCCTGCCCAACTATCCAGCTGTCTAGGTTGCGCTGACTGATGGCACATCCTGATGGTGTGCCAGCCACTCCTCCCAGCTTTCTGTCATTAGTAGACTTGCTGACAGTGTACTCTAAACCCTCATTGAAAATGTTAATGAATACATTGCATGGTATTAGTCCAAGTACCAATCCTTGGGAGACTCCAATCAGATTCTTTCTCATTGATCACTACTCTCTGGCACCCAGTTCACAATCCACCTCACTAGCTGATTTTCCAGACCACCCTTCCTCAGTTTGGCTGGGAGAATGTTGCAGGAGTTGCATCAAAAGTTTCACTGAAGTCAAGATAGACTGCATCCACTAATTTGTCACCATCTGTCTCCCTGATGATGTCCTCATAAAAGGCTATCATGTTGGTCAAGCATGACTTTCCTTTGGTAAAGCCATGATGACTGCCCCTAATGACCGTCTTGTCCTTGATGTTGTAGAAGCTCTCTCATGTAAAGGGCAACTTCACCACCTCGACTTTTTGGTCTATTTTTACTGAATGCCACCCATCACCACATTCCAGCCATGTGAGCTGTCCCAACAGGTCTCTGTAATTGTCACCAGATCATAATCTCTTGACTGAACACAGATTTCTAACTCCTGCTTATTTCTTTATTGATTGCAGTGGTGTACAGAGAGTGAGATGAGTGTTCCAGTTTCAGCCTAGAAAGGTGGGAGGCAGTGGTGGAAGGGAGAGCCAAAACACAAACACACTCCAAGGAAGAGATTTTGCTAAGGGTATCAGGCATACTGTTAATTTTTCCCTGAAAATAGGTTTACATGTTCATGATGACAGATAATATTGAATAAGCATACTGAGACATTTATCCTCATTATCCTCTGAGTCCTACAAAGCACAATACCCAATGCTTCTCACAATCATAGAATCACAGAATCATAGAATCATTATTGTTGGAAGAGACTTCCAAGATCATCAAGTGCAAATACCAACTTTTACCATCATGCCCACTAATCCATGTTTCCTAGTGCATATCTACACAATTTTTTAACAAATCCAGGGATGTCAATTCCACCACCTCCTTGGACAGAACTGCTCCAATACCTAACTACTCTTTCATTAAAGATTTTTTTTTCCTAATATTCAACATAAACCTCCCCTGGCACAACTTGGGGCCATTTCCTGTTGTTCTATTACTAGTGACCAACCTCCATGAGTCTACTACATCCTTTCACAGAGTTGTAAAGGGTGATATGATCTCCCTTCATTCTCCTCTTCTCCAGTCTAAACAATCCTGGTTTCCTTTTGCATTCCTCTTAAGACATGCACTCCAGACACTTTGCTTGCCTTGCCACTCTTCTTTGTACATGCTCTGACATCATAATGTCCTTTTGTATTAAGATGCTCCAAACTGAACACAATATTTGAGAAGAGGCATCACTATACTGTATACAGGGGGATGATCATTTCTCTAGTCCTGCTGGCCACATAATTTCTGATGCAGGCCAGGATGCCGTTAGCCTTCAGGGTCACCTGCATATTGTAGTGCTTAATTAGGTGTCTAATATTAATACTGATTAAAGTATCTATATGCTTTAATCAACTTCTAATTTCTACTTGAGAAAAATTAAGGAGTTGTTCCTAAAAATTCAGTCATATCTGAAAAAGTTATATAGCTAATATAAGATCAGGCAATATTCCAATGAATCAAACCAACTATGGATATAAAAGGGCCTGCACAATGATAGGCACTTGGTAGACCCTCTTTTAGCCTTAGTAGAGAAGTAATCTCTTGTGTTTGTTCCTAGTCATAGAACGCATTCCTTAAGTAAAACAAGAAATTTTATTATGATGTCCTCCCAGGAAATAAGATAATCATTTTACATTTGGAACTTTTTATTAACATAGATCATTATTACCAGCAACATGAGTTTTGTAGAGCAAATACATGATAACCTTGTGGAAAACACGTGTTGTATTAAAGTACAAAAGAAGATCAGAAAATCATAGAATCATTTTGGTTGGAAGAAGCAAGTTTAGGTATTAACCCATCACTGCAAGTCACTACTAAATCAAATCTCTCAGCATAACATTTACAAGTGATGGTGACTCAACCCTTTCTCTTGGCAATCTGTTCCAGTGCTTTACAACCATCACAGTGAAGAAGCTTTACATAATATCCACGTAAACCTCCTCTGGCTTAACTTTGAGGGCATTTCCTCCTTGTCATAGAATCATAAAACCATTTAGGTTGGAAAAGGCCTTAAGATCATCAAGTTCAACAATTAACATAAACCATGCCCCTAGGCTCCATATTTACATGATTTTTAAGCATGATCCAGAGATGTCCTCTCCCTGGGCATCCCATTCCAATGCCTAATGACAATTTCAGTGAAGTTTTTCCCAAATTCTAGCCTATAATCCCTTGGCACAACTGAAGGTCATTTCTTCTCACCCTGTCAATCACTGCTTGTGAGAAGAGAGAAGCCTCAGCCTCCTTTTCACCAGGCTAAGCAACACCAGATGATTTGTGCTCATCTGTTTTGTTGCCCTGCCTTAAATATGCTCATTGATTTTCTTATATGGAAGATGCCTTATAGTGCTGGCTTCTGTCCACTGATCCAACGTATTCTGGTCTCTCTGCAGAATTGTACCTTCAGGCAGATCAACACTGTAACTCATATTGGCACTGTCTACCAACACATGCAGATCACTTATAAAGATGTTGAAGAGTACAGGCCTCAATACTGAGCCCTGGGGAACACCAACTGTGACCTGCAATCAATTTCATTTCATTCCATCACTACCACTCTTTGTGCCTGGCTGTGAAGCCAGAATTTTACCAAAACATTGGTAACAAGTTTCTCCAGGAGAATGCTGTGGAAAATGGTGTCAAAGGGTTTACTAAAGTTTAAGTATACAACACCTATAGCCCTTCATCTGTTTAACAGTTCAAAATTACAAACTCAATACTCCTTAGTAAGGAGTGGTGTAGCAAATGCCATTTACATGCTGCAGAGTTCACTGTCACTCAAGGCATTTCCTTTCCTCTGACAGGATCTGGCCTATACCACCTCTTCCCTGTTTCTCTTGGAAAGAGACAAGTTTTGCTATGAAATATTAATTTCTGGCAGATCTGGATGCTCTCTCCTGTCAAGTGGATGACTGTTAGCCTTGAAGGCAGCTGTGCATTTAAATTAATCTGTTTTTATTATTAGCAAATCCATCTCTCTAGAATAGCTTCTTTAAAAAAAAAAATGTATGTTACTTTTCGGTTCACATCATTAAATGCAAGAGTGCAGCTGAACTGGCTACAGGAGATTTGTGCCAGAGATATTTTTCCATCACTCGCTATCAGAAAGGTAAGACTGACAGAACAAAAACATCTTCCCTCTAGGGAATAAAGTAAAGCCTGCATGCAATTTTTTTTGATTGTTTTGTGATGTGTTCTCACCAGTAGGGCTTCAGTTGAACCCCATTGGCTGAGTTAGTGTGCTGATCATGTTCCCTAGCGCAAGCATAATACATTTTCTCCAAAAGCAGATGTGAAGCCTTTCTTGTAAAGATCTTGTAAGGATCAACTTCAGAAATTCATACTGAGAAATAATGAATGGTACTGTGTTTTCCTTTGGCACAATGAGACAATCAAGTGCTGTCCTTGCATGATATTGCACCATGGTACTTTTGCTACATGGAAAAGAAAGCTCTTTGTCCACAGATGAAGCAGCTGGTGGGCTGCAGTAAGGTAAATTCTGTAAAAGCTGTGGATGTACTCTTCTTACAGAGCACATCAATTTATACACCTTTTCCTGCCTCTGAACTTCACACCTCTTTTAACACAACCATCCACTGCTCAGTCTCGAGGTGTCATTGGGTGGTATTCCAGAGTGTCCATTGCAATTGCTCTTGGTAGTGCAATTATTGTATCTTTATCTACTGATAGGAAACTAAGATGTCAAGTATTGATTTCTAGCTTCACATCTTGGTTGATACCTTTTAATATTAAATATCCTTAACAGACATCTCTATATGTTTGTCTGCTGCCTCACTTTCATTCAGTTGATAATTTCTCTAAAGATGTTTCAAGTATGATCTTTTATGTATTACCACAATGTGAGTTTATACCTACAATGAAATAATGCTACTATATTTACTGTTTTTCTAATGAGTTTTTGTTACACCACATTATGGCAAACAATCCTAAGTTCTGTAATTAGTATTATAAATATTTGTAAAAGATGGCTGTAGACATAGTTCTAGTTTGGAAGTCTGCATAAATGCTGCTTTATTCAGCATGTCTATTTTCCTTCCCAATTGTTTTTAAAAATAATATTTTGCTTTCTTTTAAATCCCAACATATTTCAGGATTTTTCCAATAATCAATAAAATTGAAAATGACAGCTGTTGAAATAAAATGTAAATGTATTCTGCAATTAGGGCTTTTTGTATTTCATACACATGGTATTTCATACATGTGTCCAAAACAGCAGAGGCAATAGTCATTAATTATTATTTATTATAATTACTTATAATTCTTCAGATCAAAAATAGACAAACTACAATGACGGATTAATAAGTTTTTTATTACTCTCACTTGTCTTGTACTTTACTGAAGAAGTCTGGGTTTATGGACCAGCTTCCAATCTGAGGCACAGAAGAAAGTACCCTTGTACCATAGGTTAACTCCTGACCCCTTGATATCATATGATCCATGTGAAAACCAGATTTGTCCCTCTCCATGACACAGCAAATGACTCATAAGACTGCAGAACTTCTACTCTTTCAGGTCCTCACTGAGACGACTGTCTCTCTTTTTGCTATCCTACAACATGGACCTGGTGAAAAATAATCCATTTCCATCTTCCTCCCTGATAGCTTCTAACTTTGCTGTCTTGCATTATTATTCATCTTTCCATTATTCCTGATTCACTCTAAGCACTAGTTTTACCCCCATATCTATTTCGCTTCTTCTTTCTTCTATTTCCCTTCTTCCTTTCCCCATTAAAACTAGCCCCATTCAGAAAAAGAAGGGAGAAGTGTGGGTAGGAAAAATATTTCCATTTATTTTATTTACTGCTGAAAGGGTCAGAAAATTTCTTTGTTAGGTATTCACAATGTGTGACTTTCACATCTGGGCAAAATGAAGGGTTAGATTCATTTGCCAGAGGCTTAAAAATCTTTGTTATGTTTTCACAGGGTGCAGTTGTCATGTCTATGGTGGGGGAGGGCCTGGATCTGTGTTGCTGCCATTTTACAAGTTCTTTTCCTGCACTTTTTTAAAGTCTGTTTTTTCTTGTCTGTTAATAAAACTGTTATTTTTCTTTACTAGAATACTGTTCTAATTTTTATTGTGTCTTTACGATCCAGGGAAATCAAAACTGGGGCACCTGGGAAAAAGAAATATTTCAAAAGATACTTTGGGTTTTTTTAATGTTTTTAAATTATTTTTTTTAATAATAGAAAGCAGGCCTTTGGAAATCTGAGCTGTAAAAAAAGAAAGAGTACCCTGTGGCCTGATTATTCCACAGAAGGAGATGTTCAAATGATATAACATTTTCTGTGTGGATACTGTGAATATTTTCTGTATTAAAATTATTCAGTTCACAAGCTAAAACCAAGAGATTTTTATCCTTGACTGACAGTTTGGAAAACTTGATATGAAACAGGGAATTAAATTTGTCTTTCTAAAACTTACATGCAATAGTTAGAGTGACCAATTGCAGGTTCCCTCAGCCAGGAACACTCACGGAAGGGAGACGGTCTCTATGCATAGTCACAGCAATCACTACGGACAAAGTCTGATTCCCCATGTAAGTACCAGCACCTCAAGCCCAATCTCCTTGTTAACATCATCACAGTATTCTCTTGTCAGGGCTCTGCTGATCATTCTTACTCTTCCTGCCTCCTGCTCTGAGCTTCTGCTGTTCCTCCAAGCTCAACCACTGCTTATCTCCTCTTCACTTTCTCCTCTGTTTTCATTATGCTCATGACACCAACCCCCAACTCCTGACACTCCATAAAGAAAACACGTTTATTTCTAAAGGTGATGTTCTTCACATATATTTTTGTCACAAATCATGATGCATCTCTCTGGTGAAAAAATTGTGTTTAAATGTGAAAATAAATGAAGAAGCACAATTTGTGAGTGTCTTTGTGGGTGCGTGGGTGTTGCTGTTTGGAGCTGATATCTCAGTTACTACTACACTACAAGCATTTAGATCACTTTGATTTAATTCAAACAGGTTAGGACATTTCTTGTGGAAACTTGATACATTCCTAGATGTAACTTTCCTATTTAGACTGTCTCAGAAACATGTGAGACCTTGTTTTAGGGATTACAATAAGCTTTTGGTTACAGTAAAGCCGTTTATTTTTCAAATAATACATGTACAAAATACAATGTGCTTAAGACATTTCCAGGTAACTGAAGGATTATATCAGTCTAATCCACAGCTTTTTGGAATTGTATTGTTAATGTCTCCAGTGGGGAAAATTATCAGGTATATAACTGAAACTGATTCAAATATCCTGTGTGTAATCAATACGTGGCTCAAAGCAAGGGAGAAATTGTGATCCCTTTTAAATGAATATCTCCTTTCGTTTTCTTTCACAGAGTAATTTGAATGAATTCTTGTGCCCAAGCATGTCTGATCATATTTGGGGTAGCTGCAAAGTATTTAGCTGCAAAGCAAGATTAGCTTGAAAGACTTTAACTTCTGTTGCCTTTTTGCTTCCTGCATCACATTAAAAATGTACATAATTTTGTTGTGTCTTGACATCCTACATGGTAAATCCAAGATTGGGAATGAATAAAGAGTCAGTTTTCCTAGGATTAAAAGACTAGTTTTTTTTTTCTCTTTTACATGCAGATTTAGATCCAATTCAGCTCAAAGAAGCAATGTTCTGAACCAGAAAACAAGAAGGAATATTAATTGAAAGTTGTTAGAAATGATCCAA
>VZRI01012259.1:1253-50433 GCA_013397515.1 Upupa epops | reverse complement strand
CCATTGCCCCAGCCTGTCCAGATCTCTCTGCAGCATCTTCCTCCCCTCCAGCAGATCAACACTACCCCCAAACTTGGTGTCATTCACAGATTTACTAAGGGGAGACTCGATCCCCTCATCCAGGCGGATGTGCACATCACTAAGCACCACATCTAAACAACCTTCAAGCAACAACACTTGTGTGATTCTCTGTGGATTTGAGCACCCCCAAACTTTGAATGCAGCAAGAGGAGTAGAAATTTGAGATTCCTTCAATTTAGATGCATCTCTTTTAGATTCCTCCTATTTAGGATGCATCTGAGCATGCATGTAAGCCCTGCAAATTGCAAATCCTCTATATAGTGCTTCCAATTAGTTCTTTGGATGCCATGACTCCGTGAGGTTTAGCATTCGAATCAGGCTCTGCAGTTTACTATTCAGACAAATCACATAAATAAAATATACTGGAGAAACATTTGCTTTCTTATTATAGCTACAAACAAACTAATAGGCAAATAAATGAACGCAATCAAACCAAATGTTCTCTTAGTTATTTCATGGGAGGTAAAAATCATACACAAACAAAATCGGGTAAGTTTTGTGAGTTTGAGATACATCTGTGTTTTGAAAGGATAAACAAGGTAATGAGATCTGGCTCATTTTAATTCAGAAGAAGAAAAAGACCAGTAAACCAGCAGCTCAGGGAGAAGTGGGTTGAGAATCTCAGTGGGTTGAGCGATAAAATGATCAAGGTCATTTTTCTTCTGCATTCCTCCATTCACCATTTCAAGAACAGGCAGCAGTTTACAGAGATCTTCCACTCAAAGATGCTTCAGAAATTCCTGCCACACATTGCCATGATTATAGGCAAGGCATTTGGGCTGCCTAGGGGTGATGTGCTGGTTATGAAAGAACACAGTGCAGTCAGCGAGGTTTAATAAACAATGAACAATGCAGAATTCTGCTTCCAGAGAATTTGAAATAATAGCGGTGGTAAAAAACCCCTCTCAGAACTGTACAGGATAGACAGTACTATGAAAGGCTACACCACACCTCCTAGCCATTCAGATATTGTGCTGGGTATTCACCACCATCCCAGCATTCATCCCACTCCTCACCCAAGCCCAGGTTTTCCTACACAGGTTCTGGAAAGAATTGGTCTCTTGCCAAGAAATTCTAAACCAGAAAATAAATCTTATTAGCCATTCACCTCAAACAAATGCTCTGAAAAAGCAGAGCCCTACAATGGTGCTCTGTTTCTCACAGCAGACCTTTGTCCTTTCATTACAGGGCTTAAGGCTGCAATAGAGTTAGGAGCTTCCTGTAACCTTGAGGGGATAGAGATGCGAAGGAGGTGTGTGGAGTGGATTAAACAAGACCTGACTCATTTCATGTGGTTGCTGTGTGGATCCAATTACACCATGTGAATCATCAAGATATGGTTCAAGTTATTCTGTTGTTCTGCAGGTGAAGAATATGCTTGGAGGTACCTCTGCTCTAGGAGGGATTCAGGACTCTTCTCCACCCCTAACTGTTGCCCTCTCTGTGCTACTTAAGTAGGAAAGCCAAGCTTGTAGGACATGGGAAGATCTGGAAATGGAAGTGTTTGCTTTGATAGGTAGTCTTTTATTTGTCATCTGTCACATGGAAACTGTATAGAGTCTTAAAAATTAACAGGTAAGCTAACAGCTACACAGGGAAACAGGCCAGGGAGCAGAGAAGATGACAAGACCAGTACCTCTTTCATTTCTACCTTTCATTTAGCAGTTTCACAGATAATCAACAAAACTGTTGGAATAAAGGTGCTCCAGTGGTGCCACATTTCATTCTAAGCCTTAAAAGGTCAGCTATCTGCAATAGGGACCAGCACTAAGACTTAAGGATGTTTACCAGTAGGATGGCACTCAGAGCCTTTGCCGTCAGCTCAGCAGAAACCTCAGGAATGTCAGTGATACCTGAAAAGTAAACTTGGAACCTAAGAAAACACCATTAAAGTGTGAAAGTTTTTCTTATTATGGCTTGAAGGTGTAGAAAAGGGAGCTGAAAACTCATGCACTGGTTGTTTTGGAACTGTCTTTGCCAACATACATTAAGTTCAACAGGGTGGAAGGCAACTTTCTTCACTCTGAGAAGAAATAAATTACACACTGCGCAGACAAATTAATCGAAGCTTGCTCCGAGTGAGAATTATCCTATCTGTCAATCTGGTCCTAGGAGAATTTGCAGGTGAAGACAGACTATTTATCTTGCTGGGCTCAAACCCTCACACACACAAGCTCTAAGCCCCCGTGTATGACTTTAAATCTTCCTGCTAAAGTGATTCCTTGAAGTTAGAGACACCGATAAGCATCTTAGAGACCAGATCGACAGGCTCAGCTTAGTGACCTGGAGCCAAACTCTGTTCCCAAGGTTGTAGCCACAGTAGGGCTGGGAGAGCGTGGCAAAATGATCACTGCCTCCATGGGTATTCATGGATCCTCATTCACATCCCTTGAAAATCAGAAGCTGAGGCATGGAAGTGTGTAGCACTGAATTTGGTGATGGTTTCCTTTAGAAAGGCGAAAGCATGGAATAGAAAACCAGTAAGTGCTTCCTAGGAAAACTTCTTAATGGAAAGGGTCATCAGGCCTTGGAACAAGTCTCCCAGGGAGGGGGTTGAATCCCTGTCCCTGGATGTGTTTAAGAGTATTGCAGATCTGGAGCTTCCACTGGAAAATCAGGCTGTGTTCAAACTGGCCTTTTGCATTTCTCCAAATTACAAGGGGGGGACTGTTGGGGCTTTTTTGTCACCCATAAAACACAAAAACTCTTAAGGGACACACTCTTCAGGGCTTTGATTACTGATTCAAAGGATGCCGAGATGCTTAGTGCTGCCTTTGTTTTCACAGGACTAGTTTCCATATTGTTGCTTGACCTTGCAAATAAACACAACTGGGCATGGAGATACTGTCTTGCATTTCTTTTTTGTAGGTTCTGTAATTTCTGATGCCAGGATGCCTTCCATGGATTATTCCTCCTTTGCTTGAAGAATAATACTTTGATAAAGAACCGCAACTCACCAAATGTAGCTTCTTTGCTTACCTCTGAGCTTCAGCAGGATGGTTTTATACTGCAAGTGGGTGAAGGTTGTTCCATTCCTTTTCCTATTCATTGCCTGACTTGTACGCTTAGAGCCTGACAAAGATAAGCTTCCCCCTTCAGTTTTAATGTGCACTGCACTATGAAAGGCATGAACATGATTTATGATGTACCCACCATGTTCATATTTCAATGCAAATGCTGAGGTGCCTCTGTGAAACATTTCATTTTAAAAGTTCACAGTCCTAAGAACCAAAATTAAGCCCAATGACCTACAGGATACGTCAGCAAGTTGAAGAGAGAAAGTGCTGTGATTTGACATTATGACAGACTGCATGGAAAGCTCTAAGCTAAAATGATGGCACACAGACTGTCCCGTCGTTTCCCTCTTCATTAGAAAAATGAGTGCAACAGAAAGACAAAGCTATGACATGTAAGTGGAGAGAAACAACCCACACATTTAAATCCTTAGGTTACACTGGATTTCATTGCATGTCAGTCTCTCAAAGTAAAGGACAGCCCCTACTCCAAACTGTGAGCAAAAAGCATTTAGGTTGCTGTTTCAGATCATCTCTTCTTCCAAAAGGAATGAACGTTACTAGTTTTCCTACTTTTTGTCTGTTATTCATTCAAGGTCAAACTTATCTCAAGGATCTGGAGGTGATGAAGTTCAGGGACAGCACTCTGATAAAAGTAGTGAAGTTCCGAGGAAAAATGCAAACTAGTTTCAGGATGGAGCTTGATCAGCTTATAAAAGGGCTGTGGTTGTGTGTGATAACAGGAGACTGGCATCATTATTTGAACAGGTCTCCACCGACTTCCTTCTCTTCTCTCTAATCTCACTTTGCACAGAAACATGCCTATTCTCCCTGCAGAACAATCAGCAAGTCAACAGGTGGCTGGATGAACCCCAGTGGCACTCAGTCAAGGCCAGAACACCACTAGCCTTCTTCCCATCAAATCGATCACTTCCTTTTCTGTTCCTACTTCTCTGTTGTAACACACCTGGAGATGCAGTACATTTGCTGAAATACTTCATTCCCCAAACACCTGAACTTTCCTGTGAGTCAGGGTATACAGAAGCCAAAGGCCATGATTTATACATAGAAAGGATGCTTTTCATCAGCTTTGGGAAGGCATTACCCCTGTGTACACAGTTCACGTGTTTCTTTCATTCTCCACTCTGCAGTTGAGTTTCGTTCCACCTTAATGACTCCACACCTTACACTGGGATGTCAACAAAAAAGGACTAAAAATAACTGGTTTGTAGGTGTCCATCATTTCACTGTTCAGAACACAATAAAGCAGGGGCAGATGGCTGTGAATAGCACAGCTCTATTGAAGTTTTGTCTCATACATTCACTGCTTTATCTACCCACAACTTGTAATGATTTACCAACTAGTTAAAAATGTTTTATTGGCTGTTTCCCCTTGAATCATCAGCACCGGCATCACAGAGGACTGTTCCATGCCCTTCCATAAACTTTCCTTTGCTTTTTCAAGAAATCACTGGTATTAAGCTAGAGTAGAACTTTCTGGAAAGCAGAGGACTGGCTGTATTAATCCACACTGTCTCCCACTTTCCTTTTAGAATAGGGCAAAAAATACATGGCATCATATTAGTGACCAAGACTTGACCTTATGCCATATTCTAGGGACTTGAACTTTTACTCCACGTCTCACCTCTTAGACCAAACACATATTACGTCAATGAACAGCTGCCTTTATTTTATAGGATACATTGTGAGAGGTTAATGTTAACCAGACAGGAATATAAAGAGTAAAACATAAGAATAGAATAGAATAGAATAGAATAGAATAGAATAGAATAGAATAGAATAGAATAGAAATAATAAGACAGTTGGGACTACAATGATTTACAAGTGACCTATAACCACCTAATCCAACTGCCTCACCAATTCAGAGGTGACCAAAAGTTAAAGCATGCTGCTGAGGGCCTTGGCCAAGTACTTCTTAAAAGTGTACTTGTACTTGAAAGATTAAAGTAATCTTTTACTCTTGTGGTTTTCTTCTACAAGGGTTTAATTCATTTTAAGTTTAAGATCTTTGCCCTTATGAAATGAAAATGAAAATCTGAATCTGACCCAAGACTGAGTAGCGGGACAGACGAGATGAAATTGCAGTAACACCCTGAGTTAGTCACAACAGATTCTTCAGGCTGCGGCTTCCCCATGTCACTTTAAAAGACAACTTTGCAAGGCTTTCAATAAGTAATGAGATTAACAGAAACAGGCATCTACATGATACTTGGAGATGGTTTTGGAATGCCTACTACGCATGAAAACAACTTCTCCCACCCCATACTAATTACCCTTCAACTCATCAAATACAGAAACAGAATTTTAACTAGCTGGGAAATCAGCTTCGTGTTGGAATAAGGGGGGTTGCATCAAATGTTAGTGAGATAGATCTTACATTTGCAAGGTTTTCATTTGAAGATAAATTATTGTAATTCATTGCATCTCAACCACATACTGAAAAGGCTTTGCAGATAACATTTTCTAAGTGTTTAACAGACCTAATGGTGAAAGGAATACATTTCCTGCAGAAATTAATGAGCTTCTCTTTAGACCCTCTGTGCGTTTTTGTCATTGATGTACACAGTAAAGATTATGGGGAAGACTGAAGTGAAAACATTCCTGGAAAATACTTCCTTATTAATGGTAAGGCAAAGAAACAAAGCTGCTGGTATATTTTAACGAGCTAGAAAAGGGTAGATTTAGGCTGTATGTTAGGAATAAGCTCTTGATTCTCAGGGTAGTGGATCACTGGCACAGGTTGCCTAGAGAGGTGGTGGAGGCCCCATCCCTGGAGACATTTAAGGACAGACAGTTCAGTGGGGCTCTGGGCAATCTGGTCTAGTGAATGGTGTCCTTGCAAGTTGTAGGGGGGTTGGACTACAGGACCTTTGGAGGTTCCTTCCAATCTAATACATTGTATGATTCCACAGTAACATGAAAAAGGTGTTGTGAGCTGTGAGGAGCCATGTGCAATGGCTACCAGCAGAATGGACACATGAGCAAGGGGCATGGCACTGTGGTCATCCACAGCCTTCCCCTCATCCATTTGGCGGCTCACCCAGGTGTAGAATGAGATCAGACTGGTTAGGCAGGACCATCTTTTCCTAAACCTATGCTGGCTGAGCTTGATCCCCTGGTTGCCTTGTACCTGCAGCATGATGGCACTCAAGATGATCTCCTCCATAACTTTGCCAGTCACTGAGCTCAGGCTCATAGGCNTGTCTTCATCCAATAAGCAGTGGAGATTTCTGCTGACCCTCCTTTTGTTACTAATATCTTTATAAAAGCAGTTTTCATCATCCTTAACAGATTTGGTCAGATTAAGTTCTAACTGAGCTTTTGCTTCTCTAATTCTCTTTCTACATGACCTTACCATATCTTAAATGATTCCCATCTTTCCAAAGGTGAGGCACTCTTTTTTTTCCCCTGAGTTCATGCAAAAGCTCCCTTCTCACCCAGGCCGGTCATCTTCCCCAGTGGCACACAGAGACAGCCTGCTCCTGTGCCTTCAGGACTTCCCTCTTGAAGTATGATCAGCCTTCCTGGACACCTGTATCTTCCAGGGCAGCCTCTCAAGGGACTTTGTTAATCAGCCTCCTGAACAGGCCAAAGTTCACCTTCCAGAAGCCTAAGAAACCAAGAGCTATGGCTAAACATGAAGAATTCCACATCAGGAATCTCAGGTTGTGGTTTAGTACAACCCCCTAGAGTAATGGGTCAAACACTTTCTGAAAGGAATAGATTTGTAGCTCTGACTTCCTGGTCCTCTGCATATGCTGTTTTTATAGCACAATTAATCTCATTCAAGTTCAAGCAAAAGTTGTCAGCATGATTACAACAACATTAGGTTAATGCCTCTGAACATAAGGGCCTGTCCCCACAGTATATTTGTATCTGGGTTTGTTTTTTTCTTTTCTAAATTGTACATTTTCTGTTGCTCCTTTTCTGTCTGTTTCTGTCATTCACACCTTGTATGAGTTTGTACTCAACAATAAAAGCTTGGGGAAAGGAGAAGCAAGAGGGATGCTGGTGATTACGGCATTTGTCTCAAGTAACTGCTGGACATGCAGAGGAAGGGAGAGGCTGGAACCTGCCAGTCAAGGGGTAGTAATAAAAAATTTCCTCTTTTTCCTCTACTGTCATTATCTCGATCCACAAGTCTTCTCATCTTCCTTCTGTTTTTCTTCACATCCTGCCAGAGTTCCACATAGGCAGTTAAATTTACGTGTCTTAACTAACAAGCTCAAATCCATCCCACAAAAGGACAGGATTTGGTTGCCTAAGAATAGCTGTCTCGTACCTGCTGTGGTCACAGCATATCTCAAAGTCCTCAAGCAGGCTCACAGATATGATGAGGAACCCACAATGACCGGTGCTCATGGGGTCTGGCACCGGATATCTGGAGTTAACCGATACCATCTCACATGGCATTAGATGACTGTTTTGGTAACCAAATCCTAGCTTAAACTTCTTATAATTGCAATGATAAGATGGATTTCAGACCACCTCTGCAGATGTAGCAGACTGGCTAACAGCTTTTACATGGGAAAACAAGACGTATAACAGCTGGCCAGTGACAACAGCACTATGAAATAAAAGCTTAGTGTGACAGGATGAGGACAATGGGATTGGACATGAAATGTGTCCTGCATAAACAAGACTCTGCTTAGTCTCTACCTTTTCTTCTTTTGTCTCAAGTTGGGGGGGGTCTTGTAACAAAGGGAAAAACTAAGAAAACAAGGCAGTCCAAGTGGGTGAACTGTTTGTTGAGCATGTGGGTTAGGTCTTGCAGAATAAGCAGAGAAAGTTTCCAGGATCTTTTTTACACGGAAGCCTGTAAAAAAATCTCTTGGTCATGAATATACAAATATATATATCTACAAGTCAACAGTGAATCACCTAATGCCTACAGCCCCTTCCACAATTAAGGGTTTAGTCACATAAGTTTCTGTTGTCTTCACAGTTTGTAGTGCTTGGGGGTTTTCTTGTTTGGGTTTGCTTGATTTGGCTTATTGGGGTTTTTTTTCTCTGTCTGAACTTCCATGCCTGGCTATTAAGAAGGACCATAATTTTATTGCAGCTCTTAATGACCCTGGAAATGTTTGGCGATTATGTATTAAGAGCAGGGACAGAGCTCAGAATGATCGACTGCTTCCTGCTATGAAAAAAGTGCGTTTGAGCATTCACTTCTCCAGCTCTTCAATTTTCTCTAACTGCAGGTAAGAAGCATTTTGAAAACATCTTCGTATTCTTCCTCATGAGCATTTTCTGCATTCCAGATCCAAAACCTCCTCCAAACCTATTACCACAGTTTGTGTCTGCACCTGATAGTAAAAGCAGATGCAAACTTGAGAGAGAGGTTTGTCATCCCTGTAAAGGCTACGACACTCAAAGCTTCCTGATTCACGTGGCTTCAGAGGTTTGCAAAACCCCCCATTGATGCAACTGAGAAGATTTGGAGAGAGAGTGAGTTATTCAAAAAGCCATGACGCACTGTGTGACGCCAAAGAAACTGTTCGTCCTTTGACAGCCTTTGCGTTGCTACCTATAAAACAGCAATAAGAGCCCTCCTCTTAGCAGTAAAAACCCAGCTGAGTCCCTGAGACTTTTGAAGATGTATTTGTGAAGCAGTAAGAGAAGAAAAAAAACCAAAGTACTGTGTGGAACTTGCAGCAGAGGTAAAATGATCCTGTTTAACTGAACACTAACATATACTGCAGGCTATATAAAAGAAAATGACACCATTAGGAAAGGAAAACTTATTCCAGCAACATATAATCAGTATTTCAGCAGCTTAAGAAGTTAGTACTAAATAAGAGTATAAACTTTCAGCTTTAGAATAGAATCGTAGAATCGACTGATTTGGATTGGAAGGGATGTCAGAGATGATCTAGTTTCAACCCCTTGCCACGGGCAGGGACACCTCTCATCAGACCACATTGCCCAGAGCCCTATTCAACTTGGCCTTGAATACTTCCAGGGTTGAGGCATCCACACTCTTCCTGGGCAACCTGCTCCAGTGCCTCAGCACCCTCACTGGGAGAAATTTCTCCTAATATGTAGTATAAGCCTTCTCTCTTTCAATTTAAAGCTGTAATCCCTCATCCTCCCTGATAAGGATGTCATCTCCTTCTTTCTTGTAGGCACACTTAATGGCTCTTTATTAAGTGGACCCATTTCTTCCGTGGGTCTTTATTAATGCTGCTCTTAAAGTGGCTGCTACATCAATTTATTTCAGTGAAAAACCTGAAAAGGTACTTACTGGCTTGTACCTGTAACAATTCTGCTGGCACACAGAAAAAGAAACCATGTTCTAGCTAGTGCTGTAGCACTTAGAATGTCAGGCAAAGTCCATTGCTTTTCTTCCCTCTTCTTGAGAAAAAAATGGACCAAGATATGGATCATCTGTTCCACTGTCCAGTGTTGCATTGGATTTGGTCTTGACTTTTACAGACAGCCATCTGAATGAGTTAGGCAGCATCTTTGCAGAGTCAAAGTTTCTTTTTAGGATGACAACAAAGGATTAAATACATACACATTAAAACCCCCCATGTGTTTACACACGCATGTGTATACTCCAAAGGTAGTATGATATCTACAGCATCGGTTTAGCTGTCTACAAATTCTCTTTTCCTTTCCCACCTCCCCCCAGACACATCTGCTCCTGGAAAGAAATTGAATAAAATGGGAAGAAATTGAATGAAAGAAGCAATAAGAGCTCCAGGCAGTTCTGCCTGTTTATATCTGGAAAGAGAAAAGGACATGTTATTGACTAAGATTTTTGAAAATGTGATGATTTGGGGAGATATATTCCAGCAGATTCCTTTTCTCACATACTCTCTCATGTACTGAGTTCCTTACTCAACAGTGGTGTGTGCCCATCCCAGTTCGTCAACTCTGGATAAATAGTTGTGGGGGGCTGACTATATCTGAGAGGGTTTTGGCTGTGAAACTTTGGTTTTAGTGGGTTTATACATTTTATTCCTTAATCCTTCAGCTTATTTGTATTCCCACCTACAAACCCTAAAGTATTTCTTGTTCTCTTCCCATAACATTAGGCTGTATTTTGTTGCCCTTGAATTTTCAGAGGAAATGGGGTCTAGCTAGAAAGATAAAGAGTTGAATTTAATGTTGACTGAGTCAATAAGGAGAAAACTTCAAGCTTTATCAGAATAGTGGTCAATTACTTAAGGTTTGCATGTTGGTTCTTAGCATGACCTGCAACCTCACTGGTGATTAATCCCACAGTTCCACTGCACAAGGAAACAAACGCGCTCTTATTAGCAATTAACATCACAGCTGACCTGAGCTATAAAGATTCACACCTGGCCTGAAGAAACATTTAAATGCTTTGCATTAGCAGCTGGAAGTTTTAGACCTGTCACTGTGTAAAGGTAGGACAATGTGAGGACCCTTAAGGCACTTAGAAACAGGATAATAATGTTTGAGAATGTGCCTCAGCATGTGATGTAAAACATAAAGCCTCCATGTCTCAGAAGGAAACTGGTAGACAGGGAATGCAATGACAAACTGCTCACTGTTCTATAAAAGAACTCCACAACAGGGCAGGTAAAAGAAATTAAATGGGTTCTGACCTCCTTACTTCATAGCTGCTGTTGGCATAAAAAGTCACTGAGCCCTTCTACATGAACCACTTTACACTTAAAATGGGAACTGAAACAGGTGCCAATACTGACATTCACCATGACTCTCTCAGGAGACATCTAAGCCCAAAGTCCCACAGCACCACCCCCTATCCCCTAGACACCTGCAGTATCTCCCATGCCAACCACTGGACTGATTTGATTAAAGAAGAGACAAACACACGTGTTTATGTGCCACTGGATTCCTAACACTAGCTGGAGTTTGTGTGTCCCAACTAATCAACTAAATGAGTGGCTGAGTCCATTCTACCTGGCTAGAAACTGAGCCCCTCTGAGCACCCTGAAACAGAAAAAAACTGAGACTCTGATTGGTACCTTAAAACAGGTGGGTGAAGGACTTTCATTTTAAACACAGTAAGGGTGATACACCTTGCTTTGGTGTAATAATCTGCTGTTCAGAACACAGTCTAAGACAATTCAAGCCAGTAACATCAACCTGATGAGTGACCACTCTAACAATCGAAGGACAGATGAGGAAAAAGAGGGAGAAAATACATGGCTGAAGGTGCTGTCTTTCCACAATATTCATGGGGCTAGAGGAAAGGGGTACAGACATCAACAGGTCAACATCATGTCTATAAATATGTGAGGGGTGGGTGTCAGGAGGATGGAGCCAGGCTCTTCACAGTTTCATCTGGAGATNAGGTCCCTTCTGATCCCTAGTGATTCTCTGATTGTGCAATCAGACCAGAAGTCCTGGACTGAATCATCACCACAAAACACCAGTATCTAAAATAGCATAAAAGCTTTAACCTGCAGACCTCTGTGACTTTTTATTAGACATGTATTTCAAGTCCTCTATATGAAACCTGTATAGTTACATTAGTTCTGCCAGTATGGAGATGTATAGATTTGCTGATAGTCCTCTAAGGTGGCTGCATACTCCAGATGCCCCACTCTCTTGAGCTGTGTCCTGTTATCCCCCTGTCCATATTGCTACATAACAGTTTCCCAGCACAAAACCTACTAAACTGGGCTGCTAAACAGATCTTCTTACACTATGTCTGCTATCTGAAAGTATCTCCTGGAGTACCACCTGCCAGATAGGAGGCTGATGATGTGTTCTGTCATAAGGCAGGTGGACACAATGGTCCTGCACTTCCTTGGAAAGAGGGTGGTAATTAAACTATAGTAGAATCATAGAATCAGAGAAGCATTTAGGTTGAAAAAGACCTTCAAGATTATTGAGTCTAACCTAGCATTACTAGGTCGCCGCTAAAGCGTCTCCCTCAGAACTACATCTGCACATTCTTTAAATATCTCCAGAGATTATGACTTTACTGCTGCCCTGAGCAGCTTGTTTCAGGGCTTGATAATTACTTCAAGCCCAAACCTCCCCTGACATAACTTGAGGCCATTTCCTCTCATCCTGTTGCTTGTTTCTTGGGAAACTAGATTAACTCCCACTTCACTCCAGCCTCCTCTCAGGTAATTGTAGACAGTGATAAGGTCTTCCCTGAGTCTCCTTTTCTCCAGGGTAAACAACCACAGTTCTCTCAGCCACTCTTAATAGATCATTTGCTCTATACCCTTCACCAGCATCATTGTCCTTCTCTGGACATGCTTCAGCACCTCAAATGCCCCATGTGCAAACTCTGTTACTTCACACATCAAGAACTCACTATGAAAAGGACTGTCAGGCCTCCAATGCTTTAATGAACCAACATGTGTTGAAGTGGTGGTGCTTGTATCACATCCATAACCTCAGGATTTAGAAAGTGAGAAACTAACTGAACAGTTACACTCTCTGCAGCTCCACATAAAAGAGATGCACTGCATCCTTCAGAGCCTGAGGATGGTGGAAAGGTCCAGTGGTGTCTGAGACACACAGAAGTTCATATAGAGTGCATGTCCCTACCAGGCTGGTGGGGACTGCTTCCACCAACTACCCGTCTGTCAGGTCTTGTGGTTACTGGGAAAAAGCAGCACTGGCTGCCCCATTACTCTGATGAAATGGCTTCCATCTGGCCTTGCAGACTTTGTGGGGATTTGTAGGTGCAATATTTTACTTCCTATCTGCTATAGGCTAAAAGGGAATCTATGGTGACGCATGAAGTCTTGAAAATGTAATTACCTGTGAAAGCTTTCTGGGTAACATCTACAATTCAGCCCTTTTCTCTTAAATTGCCCAGAGAAAATGCAAAGGCAATAAACTTTTCAATAATAAGGAAAATTTATCATCCAGCAGGCCTATGAAACTTTAAATAGCCTAAAGTTATTTAGACTAGTAACCACATAATGAATGTAATTAGCATTGAAAGAAGTGATCTCAGGTGTAGATCTGCCCTGGTTTCAGCTGGGATAGAGTTAATTTTATTCCTAGTAGCTGTTTCACTGCCAAGTTTTAGGATTTAATGTGAGAATACTGTTGGTAACACATTGATGATTTAGCTGTTGCTAAGTAGAGCTTATCCTACGTTAAGGAGGCTTTGGTTTCCTATATTCCAGCAGGTGCACAAGAAGCTGTGAGAGAAGATGAACAGAGAAGTTGACCTGAACTAGTTGAAGGGACATCTGTACCCACAAATTGATAATTTTCTTTTTTATCCTAATTGTCCTCCCTAGTCCACTGGGAGGAGGAAGGAGTGAACAAGCTGCTGTGTGGGGCTTAGCTCCTGAATGAGGTTAAAGCACCATTGTAAAGAATTCTGATGCATTCTAAGATATAAAAAAGCAAAACATTAAAAAAATTATACAAAACTCTTGGTTGGAGATGAGGGATTCATCATCCTGCTGATGCTTCTCTCTTCAGAAAACAGAAGTGGGCAGACTCTCCACTTCCTCGTCATTGTTTCTTAGCAAAATGTGGTTGCTCTTCTGTGGAAAATTAAGTTGAGCAAATTGATGATTAACTTGAGGAGGAAAAAAACCCCTCATCACAGTGTGGCACTCAAGATAGGGACAGGCAGTTCTAGAAATAAGCAGGTGACAATGAGATTTTCTCATTTTCTCTGTAAATGCTACATGACTCCTGAGGCATTTGTTAATCAAAACAATGAAACAACTCTGTTGGCAGTTGTCAAGTTGCCTGAGTTTGCTCACATATTAGTTTTAGTCTCTTGCTATGAGCTTATAAGTTAATGGAGTCATAAGGTGAAGAGCAGCTTAAGAATTGCCCCCAAATTCTATTTCCTGCCATTGCTCACAGAAGATCAGGCAAATGTGGTTGTTGCTTGGAGAATAAAATATATTAAGGAATACTTTTCTATTTTTCCTTGTGTGACACTGATCAATAATGCCCTATATTAAGCTGCTTTCTGAAGAAAAAACACCCCAATATTTATATGCTGCTTGCATAGAATCATGGAATCCTAGAACAGTTGTGGTTGAAAGGGAGCTTAAAAGTCACCCAGTCCAATTCTCTGCCACAGGAAGTGACATCTTTCACTAGACCAGGTTGCTCAAAGCCCTATCCAGCTTGACCTTGGACTCTTTCAGTGAGTGAGCACTCACAGCTTCTCTGAACAACTTGTTCCAGTGTTCTACCACACTCACAGTGAGAAATTTCTTCCTAACACTTAATTGAAATCTGCATTCTTTCAGCTTCAAACCTTTGCCATTTATCTTCTTGTACAAAACAGGCATCATATTGTCTTCCCAATAAGAAATGCATATGTCACAACCCGTACAGCCAATTCCTTTCAGATGTTTCAGTAAAAACAAAAGTGCAATAGGTACAAAGGTCCCATTGATGCTAAAATCAGGCACCTGCTTCCTCCCGACTGGAAGAAAAGCAGGAGAAGCCGGCAGGAGCAGAGCAGCTGCCTCTGTCCATGGTACTGATTCCTGCTGACAGAGCCTAAGACTCTGGTTCCTTTAACAACATCAAATGATTATTAATTGCATCTTTTCTAGCAAACACATCTCAAGAGAGCTTTTATACACCGATATCACAATGGTTGTGACCCTGAGAGTCACTGTAATCCCCCCCAGGGAGGAATTTTTCTGGTCTAACCTTAACGTCTAGAGTGACAAAAGTTCCCATCACAGAGAGCAGATCCCTCGTTGGCAGATTCCAGTACAGAATTCACCCACTGTTAAGCAAGATGTCTGAACAGATCAGACAGATAGTGACTTCAAAATAACTGCTTCTTTCTTTTGTTTATAAAACAAGCTGTCTTGCACTGGTGCAGCAGTTTGCACTGAAGTTATCTAAAGATACAAGTAGATAATTCAACCCCATTCAAAATCAGCCCACGTTAAAACAATAGAAATTACAATAATCTCTGTCACTCAAAACTGAATTCATCTTCTCTAGTGCTGAAACTGAAAATCAGATACCTGTTCAGACCTGCAGTATTCCTGGCTTCTCCTCAAGTCAATGAAGAGAGATGGGCATAACCACAGTGTGACTCTAAAATAATTGCATTATATAGGCACTCCCCACCCTCACAAAAAAGATGAAGACAATTAGTTAATCAGTAAGTGAGAAGGCTGCTGGTTTTCTTAGCATCATTGTTCTTTGCCAAACATATCTTCTCTGGATGACTTTGGATGACTTTGTCACCAACCCCTGTGCCCATGCAAGGTGCCAGGTTTGGTCTTGTTTATTTTCTTTTTAAACAGTTGTTTGCTTAGCTTCTTGTTTCTCTACAGAAGCACGTCTTGTTGCTCTAACGACCCTGAAGTAATTTCCTAGATATTGTGCTGTCAAATGCAAATCCCAAAGTCATGTTACATCCACGACTACGTTTTTTTTTCTCCTCTAACTCAACAAAACAGATATTTGCTATTCTTGCAACTTTATTGTCTCAGTAACACATATCTGACTGTGATGAGCTCTAGTAAATTCCTTTTAAAAGTATACAGATTAATTAAGGGTCTGCTGTGCATTCCACCCCTAAGCCTTCAGGCTGTTAATAAACAGAAGGAAATCTTAGTTCAATAAGATTCTCTCTTCTAATTAACAGCATTCTACATTTCCCTGGGTATCTTAAACATCTAGTGTCACTCTGGGACTCAGTTCAATATTGTATTCCCTCAGACAGTGCATAGCCCTGCATGATATATTAGAAGTTGGATAACTACTTATGTCCAATTTATGTTAAAAATTAAACATGTGTGGAAAGCCAAAGTCTAAAATGATTCCTTTTCTTTTCCTTTTGTCCTTTCATTTCCATTTACTTTCATTCCCCTTCCTTTTGGCTGTACTTATGGTTCATTTGTTGATTTGATTATCTTAGGCACCTCAGTTTAGCTACCTGAGAGTATGCATTGGTCCTAGCAGAGGAGATCATTAGGACCAAATCAGCATATAACAGAGCAAGAGAAGCCTAAATAAACATTTGCCCTGCTATTGGAGAAATGCAACACTGAACATATGCAAAACTGGTATTACATATCACTTCCAGAACACTGCGCATAGGCAACCTCTTTCACTTCAGATTGTCCCAGGATTCTGAAACTCCTGTAATAACTACATTTCTCCATTGTTGTTTTAGCTGATGTTGATCCATGCACACCAAATGGCAGTTCTGCAACAGATAACCCATCTCAGGGTTGTGAGATCTCATTGAAACTGAAAATAATCCTTGACTACAATTCAGAGATATTTGGGGAGCAGGATGGCTTTTTTACTTTCATTTGCAGTGATGTAGTTTATACTTGAATCATGCTTTGCAAGTTGAGTGATGGAATTACTCAATGGATGATGGAAGTACAATTAGAGATGGCTAAAGCTGTACTTTTGTATTTAATAACCAGCCTCACACTCACACTCAAAAGGAAGAGAATGAAAAAAACCACAACTGTTGAAATAAAAAGAATTGTGAGGGGAGAAGCCTTCTTTCTTCAACATGTTTCTTTCCCACCCCAAATTGCTGTAATCAAACCATAAAAACTAAATAAATCAGTTACTCCTTCACTAACTGTTCCATAAGCACAAATGTTTTCAAACATTTCTCCTGGTTTATCTTCATGGATTATTTCTGTTGTTTCAAAGCACAGCAATATAGCGTCAAAACGTTCAAGCAGGAATATTGTGAGTGACAAAGAGCGGCTTCTGATTATGGGATGCATCTGGATTTCTTTAAAGATGAATGATCCTGAAGATTTTTTCCCCCCTTTGATTTCATCTCTTTGAAAAGGGAACTCATTTTCATTGCGAAGTCATTGAAGGCTCCTCAGTAATGGATTTACAAGGCGTATGTGTCACAGCATATTACTGTTCAACCCTTGAGAAAATAACCACAATTATTAGGTTATTTTAGGACCTTCCATTAAATTTGAGGCTACAAATGAAAATACATTAGTCAAATGAGTTCAACTGGCTTTGGGAAGAGAATATTTTTAAAAGGTGTCCTGCTCAAATTATTTGGCTGTGCTTCTTCGTGCATTTGCAAACATTTGGGTGATAGTCTTCTGTCATGTCTAACATCTCACCTCTAAAGCACCTGTCTGTGGCTGGAATTACACTTTTCCCTGGCAACTTTTATGCAACTATTTATGCTCTAGGTTTATTAATTGAACAAGCAGTTTAAACTGTGTCCCAGAGATTGTCTCGCATCTCAAAACGCTATTTCCAACCTTGTCTTTTGTTGTGAACCTGATGATGCTCTTACAATTCCTTTTTACTTCTATAATTTCTGTTCACTTCTCATTAACCCTGTGAGTCCTCCATGCAAATTGCTCTGCCGACGGAAGCGTAGTGTTTTCTATTCTGTGTGGTTCAATTAGTTGCATTTGCTTGGGTTTAGCTTTTCCAGAAAATCTGAAAATAACTCCACGTTCTTTTGGGGGTTTGTAAATTGAGATGGCTGATACTCATGGATAGCTTTCCTTTATATTTTTTGTCATGTTCAGAAGATTTTTCAAACTCAGTAATCAGCATCGAGTCATTCAGAATTAATTTGGCATGAATACAGGCATCTGATGAATGCAAGGCCAATCTTGCAGATTCTTGGTGTCATAAATGCTTCATTGTTCTGCTGAACCTTAGCAGCTAACAGGTTCTGATTAGATAGATCATAGTATCTGTCAATGTGACAGCAGTGGCTGCTATTTTTTGCCTAAAACAACAACGTGCATTTGAATAATTCTAAATTTCTTTGCTTTTTATGACTTTTTTTATTTAAACCTGGATCTTCATGTCAATAATGCAGGTGAAATTAAACTCGAATGTTGTGTATTTGTCTGGTTTAAACTATCATTATTCTACCACGTGAACACACACTATAGAAATTACCTTTCAAACAAAATGAGATCAGTGATCAATTTGAAGCCTCTGTTTTCTTCTGTTCAGATAAAAACTGCACTAGATTCAGCCTCACAACCAGAAAAACCATGAAACTCCACATTCAGTTTCACAACCGTGAAACTCCTTTGCCTTCCTTAATGCACTATTAAGAAAGATTTATGACTTTCACAATAATGTAGCTTGGGCACTGTGGAAGTTGAGTAACTTTCAGAGTAGGGCTGACATTCTAATCTTGGCCTGACAGATCATGTAGCATCTTCTGTTAATGTAAGATATGCGAAGTCCCTGTTAAATCCTTTTCTAGTTTAATATTCCAGATGCTGACCTTTCCTCTATTTTGCACTACTTATCATCATGTCCAGTAATAGCAAAACCTTTCATAAAGCCTTCAGTTGACTTTGTGCAACAGAAGGTCGGTGTCACCTCACTCCTCTCACTGATACAACTAGCCAAGGTACTACATTCTTCCAGGGGGGCATTTGAGTTTTACCTGTAAGTACCACTGGTGAAGACTGGAAATCATCCGGCTGCAGCAGGACCTTTTTTCTCAGGAGTTTTTAAGTTCACAAATTCTTCTAACATATTTCCACTATTAAAAGCCACTAAAGGCTTTCTGACTCAACTGCTCTTGAGAGTAAAGAGGGGTGTCCAAGTGGAAGTTTTGAGGATGTCAGAAGACCCTACACACCTCTACAGATGTGACGAAACACAGCTTCCTCATTTCTTCTGTCTGAGACTCAAAATTACACTCACTAATAGCAGAAGGATAAAGATGGGATGATGCTAGAAGAGGGTAGATTTAGGCTGGACATTAGGAAAAGGTTCTGTAGTGTGAGGGTACTGAATCTTTGGAACAGATTACCTAGACAGGTCGTGGAAGCCACATCCTTGGAGCCATTCAAGGTCAGGCTTGATGGAGCTCTGGGCTAACTGTTCTAGTCAGAGATGTCCCTGCTTGTTGTAGAGGAGTTGGACTAGATGGCCTTTGGATAGCCTTTCCAACCCACTGCATTCCATGATTCTATGAATATGCTGTTAATGCCTTCATGTTAAACTTGTCAGATTAAATGATGGATTTAAGAAATACATTGTAATCTCCAATTCCTAGCATTGCTGGGAAAGAGAAAGGCTGTTACTAGCATATTTGACATTATAAGACAACAAAATGATCCCAACATTATTGAACAGTTAAGCACTGGAACAGACTCCTCAGGGAGGTTTGAGTCACCATCCCTGAAAGTGTTTAAAAATCATTTGGACGTGGTGCTTGGGAACATGGTTTAGCGGTAGGTTGTCAGAGATAGGGTACTAGGGTTAAGTCAAGGTTTGACTTGACAATCTTTAAGATCTTTTCCAATCTAAGCAATTCTGAGCAAAACTGGATGTTTAACCTCTGCTTTACCTGCCTGTCTGAGGCATTAACATCTTAGCCCTGCCAGGTGGCTATTCTGTTCTTCTAGCCCTGATTCCCAAGTGAGAAAGTGAACTCACTTGAATTGTAAACTTTGATAGCTCTTACACTCTGTTGTCAGGTGTTAGCAGGTTTGCCAGTGCTCATCCCAAGCTCTTTCTCCTCTGCTGAGAGGAGTACTAAGTCTTTAGCACTGTTGCCATTTAACCAGATGGATGTGGAAGGGAGCTGAAATCCCCACTTCTGGGTAGGATTCAAAACCCACACTGCAGAGTCTCCATCATTATGGGCTGGGTTTTAGGTCATATTTGCTATGATGTACCAGAGGGTTTGAAGCCTGTGCTCTGAGAACAAACCCCTAATACCTCCCAGGTTGCTAGACTATCCATCTGCTTAATAAAAACAAATGGACCTGTAATGAAAAGAACTGAGGCCAGAGTCATGACTGGAAGTAATCAGCATTCCTCCATTGACTTCTGGGATGATTTAAAGGTATTAACTGACCATCAGCTCAGTGGGGCCCTAAATCAGTGTTACACAGGAGGAAAATAATTCCCCCCTACAGCATCACTACGGAATAGTTCTCTGCAGCACAAAGTGCATGATGCTCATTTTAGTAATGGAGCCTCAATTCTGTTTCACAATAGGAGGGTTTTTTCCCAGCACGAGTCATTCGGCAGCCTCTATATTCAACAGAGGCACCGTCTGCATTCCAGCCTCTTGCCAAGGAGCCCCTGATTTCTGTCTGGTTTGATGTTTATTGTTGAGGTATTGTTTCTATGACTTAGTAATATAAACAAGACAGAAATTTAATAAAGGCATTGCACAAGTCTGAGGGTTGCGTGTAATTTTAGCATATGCCAGGATTTTATTGGTTTGGTTTTGCAATTAGGATGTAAGTGTTTAGTTTATGAAATATAAAACATTGACTTTCCAGAATTTGGGATTAAACTTGGAATTTTTGGATTTAAAATCTGAGCATTTACTGCTGGTGTTCATAGTTTCACCCCTTCAGTCTGTGCTCCAGTGCTCCAGCTGTTTTTGCAAAAGTAGACAAATTAACAAGAATCTAGGGGTTTTGTGAGTCCTCATCAATCCCAGATACTTGGTAAAAACTCTAGAACCATGCAGAGATGCATTGGTTGTCCTCTGCAACAGCATCTCTGCCAATACCTCTGCGCAGCTGTCCCTGCTGGGACTGTCCTTCATGCTACATCTGAAGTATCAGCACATGACAGAGAGGTCTCAGGTAACATCTGTGTTGTAGATCAACTAAAGAAAGAAGAAGAAAGGCCAATTCCACTGAAGTCGGCCTTTATTTCTTTCCATTACTTCCTGCAGATTATGAAATCCCAGGAAACTGGAGGGTTTCCACTTATCTCCATGTTCTTCCAGTGTATGAAAGATGAAGCTTGCTTATGAAAAATTAAAAACCCAAGGACAATTTAAAGGACTTTATCAAAATATATATTCTTTTTAATAAAACCATATAGTGAAATCCTTACATTCTTCAAGCAGCAGTGGATTGCACATAAGAAAATTTAACTGTTATTGACTGTACTGAGTAATAGAGTTGTATTTTTTAAGGTGAGTGGGTGAGGTGTATAATTTTCATACTGAAGGTTTTCTTACTTGTATTAGTTTAAATGATGGGGATTTTTTTCCTTTCAAAACCCAAGGCAGCCTTCCTCCGCCCTCCCTTTACCCAGTACTGTGACACTTGCATAGAAAAGTGTAAGGGAGAAACAATTCCACACAGCAATAATGTTTACTGCTGCAGCAGCTTTGCTCTCCTAAATAAGCATCCTCCACCTCCAAAGAAATATTCTCACCCACTCTGTGCACTTAGCAGGGCTGTACCAACCACACATGGAGCAACAGGACAAGAGGTCATAATTTTAAGCTGAAAAAAGATAGATTGAGGTTGGACAACAGGAAAAAGTTCTTGAATCTCAGGGTGATGGATCACTGGAACAGGTTACCTAAAGAGGTGGTGGAGGCTGCATCCCTGGAGCCATTCAAGGTCAGGCTTGGTGGGGCTCTGGGCAATCTGTTCTGGTTAGGGCTGTCCCTGGTTGTTGTAGGGGAGTTGGACTGGATGGCCATTGGAGGTCCCTTCCAACCCAATACATTTTATGCTTCTATGTCCCACAACACTTAATATCAGACACAGAGAGATGCAGCAACTGGTACCTACATTGTAAAAGCTTTCAGTGAGAACCAGTCTCTTTGCTCTGTGTCTGTGTAGCACATGGTGTAGCAGGTCCTGATGCAAGTTTGGGGCCTCCTGAGTTCTGCATCAACACAAACACGTTCATAACATTAATCGTATATGGAGACTGTGAGGAGGGCTTTAAACTTCCACATCATCTGAATGGTACTGGTGGATGCAAAGCCAATCTGTAACTCAGACATTACAGTAATGTTGCTCCCCTTCTCTCACATATGAAGGGTTGTTTATCTCTCTCAGCCTCCTGCGTGCTGGTTAAACAGAAATGATGGAAGTCTCAGTGATTTTTACTTATTTCAAGTCCTTGGCAGGAAGGGTCAGACTACAGTTCGAAGAATGAGAGGTCTTTCTTGCATAATGGCAAGCTTTGATACAGCTATTATCATTGAAAAATGAGGCCCTGGGGTAGCAATTCTCTTATGGAAATGTCACCTCAGCAGAGAGTAGCAGTCAAAAAAGCAAATGAAATTTTAGGAATTCCGCAGAAAGAAATAGAGAAAAAAAAAAAAGGAAGGCATTAGGGATATTATGGCTCTGGAAAAGGTGCTGGGGAGATCCATCATAAAGGGATGATCCATCACCCATGGAGGGCATCTGAATGAGGAGCAACTGAAAGGGTTGATAGCTAGTCTGGCAAGGAGGCAAGTGTCCCCTGCTTTTATGATGTAGTGATTACTCCAAGTCAAAGCAAACTAGCAAGTGGCCAGTTCAAAACGAACAAAAGGTGTCAGAAAGGGGATCTTGAGCTGTGATGGCCTCTGAAGCAGCTTGCAGCTAATAGTTGCACGAGTACAAAACCTAAGCTGTTTAGAAAAAGAAAACCCTAGACACAAACACATGGCATCATCCCAGGACATTCTCCAAGCTGTCACCTCTCGCCCCAGTCCCACACTGTGGGAGACTGAAAGAGTATTCCAAAGACGTGTGTCATATTCCTATCTCCATCCCTGGACACTTTGCTCTTAGGACACCAAGATGAATTTGGAGACTGATCCCATAAGGACATTTTTACAGTTGTTGCCTTCTCAATGAACTTACTTTTAATGTTTGCGGTGCTAGAGTGAGAAGCGAGTACCAGAACACATATGGTAGGTTAAATATATGAGATTTAGGAAAAAGGAGCTTATACAATATGTGTGACCACATATTGTTTGTGCAACCACCAGCCAAGAGCTGGGTGGTTCCAAATAAGTGATGAAGAAAACTACCAGACGTGGATTGCTATTATACTCTCACATTGGAGACCGAAAGGAAAGAGTTAAGAAGCCTCATATTTACTTGAAAAATCATAACACACTCTTAGAGTTGTTGCAGAAATTACTACATTACCTAAAGAATAAGTATCTATTAACTGAGAGATGAGTCACTGTCTCTGGAGGTGTTTAAGGTTAGGCTGGATGAAGTGCTGAGTGGCATGGGCTAGATGTCAGATGTTAGGGTTACTTGGTTGGTTTTAGGTTGGACTGGATGATCTTCAAGGTCTTTTCCAGCCTCATCATTACCGTGAGACTGTGTGATACTGTGATATTTGTCTTTCAAGCCACAGATGCTTTTACTATGGTGTGCATGAAGTTCCATGGAGGTAGGGTGAGCTAGTGGGTGGACCACAAGGTAGGAAGCCAGCAAGACCTGCTTTGTCCCTCTTGCTACTGAGATTTTTCCTGTTCAGCTGCCTGTGATACAGAATCTTTTGTTTGCAGCTGACTAACTGAATTTCCAGGCTTTGCCAGTGCCAGCAAAACCCAAGCAAAAAGACTGGGTCAAACGGGGAAGATACCTTGGGTCAGAAACTTTTCTTACTGCAATAAAAAGGGCAGGTGGGGGGAATAATTTTGTGGCATTCAAATCATTAACCCTGAATTACTTTTTTAATTTAGCTTTTATGGAGGGGTTTTTTTAACAGCATCATATTCAAAAATAGAAATGAAGCATTTTACAGAAAGACTATTCAAAGATAGGAGCTATCAGCTCTTTTCTTTTTGGATGTAAAGGACCTCAGTGCTTTAATGGGCAGATTTTAAAAAGAAATTTCCTTTGTGAAGCAAGTTTGTGCACAAAGATGCTTCTTCAGCTCCATTACACACAACATCTCCCAGGTTTATCTCCCATAATGAGTTTGTTCCACACCTAACGTAATTGTCTGATTGTTACTGGGGCTGCTTCTAAAATAATAACAATCTCGGGCATATAGCTGAGCTTTACCTAAACCATCTAATTACACTGAGATTATCCACAGAACTTAGATGCTAAATGAAATTCTGATTCAACAGCTGCACAGATAAAAATAACTTAAACCTACCCATCTTTTCATATTTTTCTGCTTGCCCCAACAGCTGCTGCCAGACACAGATGCTATGGAAAATGCAAGAAAATGAAGGTGGGTTGGACTGAACTCCTGTAGACTACTTTGACCTCCTCCATGAGCTGGATTCTAACATGAGCTGAGACTTTTGAAACAGAGCAGCTGAGATTTCACAGCTCACTGTCCAACATCATTTCTTTATATCAGATTTGAGCCCTATCCAAATACCTAGATCTTCCACTCCAGCCTTTAAAATCCAGAGAAAAACATTCAGCTGATCTTTACACAGAGGATAAACATTAACCAAAGTTCTCTATTTTCCAGGATTTCTGCCTCCTGAGCACTGAACCAGGGTTTCCTATTATCCTGTATATATGTCATCATATATTTTCCTGCAGTCTCTTTTTGTTTTGTGGTTGCCAACTCTTTTAAACAGGTGTAATTGGGTGGGAAGAGCAGCTGTACTACAGCAAAGCTTTTCAAGAGACAGGTTCCATTTTTTTGCCTCTCCTACTCACCAGGGCTGATGTCCTCCTCAGATATATTTGCAACAAATGTAGAGTTTTCATAGCTGAGCACAGTAATCCAAACTACTACCCTCATAAATAAGAGGCACATGTGTGTTACAGGCTAACTGCCATAATTAAGCTTGCTGGGCTATGGATACCAGTTCAGGAGGAGCTGGAGAAACCATCTATCTTCATGCATGGAGTCTACATGCCCTCTCAGAGATTCTATAAATTCTTAGCAGATTATTTCTTTCATCCAGCTGGTTTCAGAAGACAGATTAAAAAGTCCATTTGCTTCTAAATTTGATGTCATCCTTCTACTGAATGGCATCAAGGTCTATGTGGGTCATGCCTACTGTTAGACAAAACCATTTGTAAACTCACTGCTGTCCAAAGCCAGTAGATTTCAACAAAGACAAAGGGATTAAAAACATATGTAACAAGAAGCAGCATTCCAGCCAGAAAGCTACAGCTCTTAGAATAAGGATGAAATTAAATGTTAAAGAGCTTATTTAGACAAAAATCTAAGGAGACTCCTTGTTTCATGTAGTCAATGTCCTGCAGATTGTCTGTGGGACTTCACTGATTTCCTACAACCAGAGAATCTCCCCCCAGAAGGCAGCATGTCAAGGATACTGAAATGATTAATTTCTATAGTCATGAGAGTTCTCATAGCCCTTTACTAAAGCTAACCTAGACATCCATCTTTCAGTTTTAGGAGTCAATTCCATTGACTTACAATGCCAAGATAGATCTACTCCCACTAAACGAATTATTTTGTTTGGTGATGCATCTTAACTTAAATTCCCAATAGCTTTCTGTGGGATTTATCCTGCTTTCCTTTACCATTCATGGAAACGGGCAGCCCAAACAGCAGCTATCATAGAGACAAAGAGACCTTTCACTGCCCCACAGACTGTGCTCACTAGATCTAAGAGGAGCTGATGTTTATCTACTCAGTGGCAGACCTCAGCTGAATGTCACTCTCTGTGGTTGCTACTATTCCCAATGTATAACCCAAAGAATGTCACCCTTTCACCAGCCAACTCTTCCTGGTTCTGGTTTGCTTGTCAAGGCTTGGGTCAAGGAGGTTTTGGATCCCCACGTACTGGAAGTTCTCTCCTGTCATACAAACTCTTTAACCCAGCAGCTCCCAAGCTTTTATCACTTCTCACTCACTTTCAGGCTGGAAACTTTACTTGTCCCCCAGTTATAGCAAAATAACCCAAAACTAAAAGCAGCTACTTGGGTAGGGATTATTGGATCCTTATCCATCTGCTAATCACCTTCAACAGAGCCCTGAGCTCCCTCCTCCACATAGTCCTTTTCACGGCCAGCTCCTGTACCGAAGCACACTGAAATCGTGTCCCTGCAATTACACTGCCTTGGCTTTTTGAAGGCGGTTAAATTTTCATTGAGAAGAGAACACACTGGAGCTAATAAAAAGCAGTTGGCTCTCTGCCACAACTCACTGGTACCCTAATTCTCATTGTTGCTACGTGTGTTTCTCCAAATGGTTATTAAGCAGATTGCTTCCCCCTCCAACTCATCGAGAGTGGGAATTTCTTCTGCCAGTGGTGCCTCTTCCCACCCCTTGGACTTCTCCTTTTGGAGTAATTTCTCTGAAAAGATGACACTCACTGATGTGTATTGTCCTCCTTTTTCTTCCCAGAGGGGAGCTGGCACAGACTTCAAACAGCATCTCTAACCGTGTTCTGCAACAAGCCAGCCCTCAGCACCAATATTAATATGTGTCTGCAAAACATCTCACTCAGGTCATCATTATCATTAGCTCCTACCTTGTGTATTCCTCTGGAGAGCACAGAATGCTTTGCAAAAAGAGAGAGGACTGTGAGCAGTGCTCTGAGGGTGGGAAAACCTGAGCTTCCAGCTCAGTCAAACTCTTCACTTGATGTTCAGGCAGTTACCAGCCAGGCTGCCAGCTCTGTCACTCTGCTGGGGATTATAATCACAGCAGAACTGGTGGAAATGAGTGTATGAGCAATCATAAATCACTTCAGGGTGAAGTTCAGGGGCTGAGCTCTCATAAATCACTTCAGGGTGAGGTTTAGGAGCTGAGATTAAGCCCTTTCCTGAGCACCTTGGCAGGACATTCTGCTGTGCCACCAAGACAGCAAAGAGAGACATGATCACCGACATGAAGTCATCAAGAGGGAATGAAGGGCTGCTGCTTGCCCTTTTCACACCATCCTGGGAAGCCACATGGACCCAAGAAGGCTATATCCTGGACCTAGCTACATCCATCCTGCTGTTATCCTATCCTACGCTATATATCTACGCTGTAATTATGTATTACCCGTACACAGGTCCTTGTTATGTAAACTTCGGAGATCATTCAGAGGCACACAATTCAGGGTTTTTACTGTGGCTCTAACTCATAAGTTGTTTAGACTACATCAGAAACCATCAGAGGAGAAATCCTTCATACCAGATAAGGTGTGACTACGACAGTGTGACTCACCTGGCATATTTCAGGATTAATAGAATCACTGTCTAAGGGGTCCCCAGGGAAACCAAGCAGACGTTGTTGTCTAGAGCTGTGTGGAATGAATCTCATCTTTAGGCTGACAGTTTCCACGTTGTACCTTCTCTGTGGCACTACTGCTGCTCCACCAACCCCCCATTCTCCATCTAAGGAACATAAAGACACCTGTTTACACCTTCTGCACGCACCATGCAGAGAACTCAGCTCCCACATGCACCAGATGGTTTAGGTGTGTAACTCCTCTATGGGCATGGAGGCACCCACTAAACCAGCTAGCACTACCTGTCACCCAAATGCTGAGCTATTGTACCCAGAATTGACAGCACTGTAACAATACACAAGCTGGAAGTCCGTGGGGAATATATTGCTCCACAGCAAAATTCCTAAACTTTAAGGAATAGTCTATGAAAACACGATCCAAAATGTCTGTGGGAGAGATCTCCCACCCAAGAGCACCCAAACAAAAAGCCACTCACCTTTTGAGATGCGAGGAATCGCTTAATCCCAGGGAAGTAACCTTGGATGATGTCCTGATTCAAGGGGAAAGTCATTCCAACTGTAAATCCAGCAAGACGGATCGAATTCTGTTCCCTCAGGTGCTCCATTTATACCCTGAGTGTGGTCTGAGGTCATTCTAATTAGTTACCAGCAAACCCAGACAAAGGTGGGCTTGAAGGACCCAGACTATAAGGAGCCAGGAAGACAAAACATCAACTACCCCTCAAATACCGCAGTTTGAGTGTCTGGGTCAGGTTTTTGTTAGGGAGCCCCAACACCTTACATCACATTGAAACAGTTTTTCTCGAAGCAATGAAAACCTCAGACCTGGAGCAAACGTAGTTCAAGTGCATTCAGAGATCACAGACCCATCTGACACACACAGCAGAGCAGAGACAGATGGACTCATCACTGCAAGAGCAGCTGGGAACAGAGAATTGACTGACCAAGCTCTTAGAACCACTGTCAAGCAAAAGAAGGAGAGACTCAAATAAAGACTGAGAGAAATTCTCTCCATAAACCTTTTAGCAGCTCCCTTCGGTGAAATTTGGTGGGAAGTTTCTGGTTGGAAAGGTTGATGTCGGCTGCCAATGAAAAGCATCCGAATGGAAGCATTTAATTTACCTTTTTGTCGTGTTGCAGTGCTGGAAGGGCTCTGAAGCAGAACAGCACCAGAGAGGATTAGTCATGCATGCATCCAGAAGCAAATGCACTCTTTAAAAAGGAATGAAAAAATCGCTTTGTGACTATCCATGAGGAAATTCCTGCGAGGTTATTCAAGGGATCATAACAGACCAGAACGCTATTACAAGTAATCCGAATATGTTGCTTTGAATCTGAGTCAGAGCATGTGAGGCATGACCCCAAAGAAAGAGGCGGAAGGAATCCTGTATCCTCTAAAGTCCTTCCTCAGTGTTTGACCCATCAGTATTTCTACGTGATAGCTTCATTATTGAAGTCACTCCTCTGTGTCAGGTTGGCACCCCGGAATGATGAAGCAGATGCTGAATCCCCAAGGAATCAAACCCAGGTGCTGAGCATTGACACTGTGCACTTCTTTTTTCTCTCTGCCACTCAACAGGTGAATCCATGAATGTCAACAAGACCCTAATGAGCCTGTAGAGCATCATTGTGAAAACCTGACAAGATAGAACCAGTTGCTCTTAAGGCATCTTCCTGTTTCAAATGTATTTGCTTTGGTGTAATCCATAGCTGCTGCACGCTGTGACAGCTGGAGGATTGCTGCCTGTACTCCTAAGCTAAAACACAACTGTCCTCAGTATACAGAATCATACAAAGAAGCCTAGAAGGGACCTCAAGAAGTGATTTAACCCTTTCCATGCTTGCCAAGCCCAGGCCTGAGAAATATTTCTTTATCATAGAATCATAGGGTTGTAGGGGATCTTCGAAGATCATCTAGTCTAACACCTCTGCAACAAGGAACATCTTGAACTAGAATGTATTACTCAAAGCCCTATCAAGCCTGACCTTGAATGTTTCAGGCCTCAACTACCTCTCTAGGTAACCTGTTCCAGTGATCCACCACCTTCAGTTTCAATAACTTTTTCCTGATGTGAAGCCTAAATCTACCCTTTTCCAGCTTAAAACCATGACCCCTCATCCTGTCATTCCCTGTCTTTGTGAACAGTCTTCCCCAGCCTTCTGTCAGGCCCCTTTCAGGGACTGGAAGGTCTTTATAAGGTCTCCCTGGAGTCTTCACCTCTTCAGGCTGAGCAACCCCAACTCTCTCAGCCTGTCCTTCTAAGAGAGGTGTTCCAGCCCTCTGAGCATTTTCATGGCCTCGTCTGGACTTGCTCCAACGGATCATTTAGCCTCTGTTGAGATCATAATTCCATGTTCTCAGGCTAGTGAACGTGACTGATGTAACTCGTATCACCATACAACCAGTAGAGACCACCACAGTCCCTTTCCTGTTTTTTCCACCCTGCCATCCACGCAGGCTGTGCCAACAGGAGCAAGTACAAAACTTTTGGGGCTGGTGTCAGAAAATCCCATGGACTTGGCAATACCCGCCCTGCTGAACTGGGCTTGGGTGGTTCACTGTCTCCCTCATCATATCTGTGGGACACATCAGCTCTGGGCCCCAAAAACTTTTGGGAGCCCTTTTCTCAGTAATTCTTAGTGTCTTCACATCCATCTGGAGCTGGAAGGGGTGGGAGACAGCAGAACTGTCTGTAGGGTTTCAGGAGTGACCTCAGTAGTGCTCCACAGAGGAAAGACAACAGCTTGACATGTTCTGCAGGCCACGCTGACCTCATTCATGAATGGTGAGACAGGCTTTGCTTTAATCTCAGTTGGAGCACACTGTGTCCACTGTAACATCCAGACGCTACACTGTGTGTAGGGCAGCTGCTCAGATAGAGGCAGGGATGTATCAACACCAGGGTTAACTGAAGCATTCGCATAGGAGTCATCAGGCTGCACTGGGTGTTGTATCTTGTTCCATGTCAGAAAAGGCAGGTAGGGCCAGTGGTTAGAGCATCAGCCTTTTCAAACCACTTGGATTATTTCAGACAAATTCTTGAAAGCTCTAAACAGACCATCTGCTACAGGTACTCTGCATCCTAAATATAAATTTCAGGGCCTTTTTGATCAAGAGAGCAAAACAGATGACTCAAAGTTGACATTTCCTATTTTCTTTTGTCTATATAGGCAAAGAAAAGAGTTAGATGTGTTGTCTGAATGAACTTGTGTCTATATCAAGAGGTAAGTGTGTTCCTTCCCTTATCCATGGCATTTCTCTGTCCCTGCAGTTATTTCCTATTCCAAAGTTGTCATAAAATACCCCCTTCATTCACTCTGTAATATCCTTAGGTAAAGTGACAGAGAAGAACATCCATCTTTCAGGCAGATTTGTCTCATTCCCTGATCAATAAAATCTGTTTCTGTGGAAGCTGCTAGTGAAAGTACAAACCCTGCACCTTTCTGGGGGTCTTTGCTGATATTAGCTTGCACTCTGAAGCTTGAGCTATTTATTCTATTTAACAGATACATCTTACCCACCGACTTTCAGTGGAACATGGTCAACCGTAAAAGCCACCAGCAGATATGGGATCTCCCTCTTACCTTTGTGCTTGGCTTTAAATTTCTCTGGTAGCAATTAACTCCTGAAATTCTTTATTATTTCTGAGCTTTCTCTATCTAACGTTAAATTAACCACCACTCATTTTTATCAGTTCTCATTTTAGTGTCAGGGTGTGCCTGATGTTTCTCAACACACGTTTTCTCAGTACTTATTTTATATTCTTCTATGAGATCTCATCACATTCATCTTGCTCCCTGCCTTCCCTCCACCTCCTGTAGAAATCACTCCCTGTCAATAGGAATTTCTGTCATCTACCTGTGAAGAGCTCTCACTGTCTACTCAATCTCTTGGGACATGAGGCAGCCACAAACATGCCCTCTCAGTCTGTCCTGTCCTGTAGCTAGTTGGCTAACCCCCACTTGACTACAACCTCCCTTCAGGTGGTTGTAGAGAGTGATAATGTTCCCCCCACAAAGACAGTCCAAGGTCTGGGAAGGGGCATATGAGGAAAGGCTGGTAAATGAACTCTTGGGGGAGAACTAACAGCATTTTCCAGTAGCCAAAGAGCGGCTACAAAGATGGAGACTCCATTTTTACAAGGAATCACATGGAAAAGGGTACAGGCTACTCCTGAGCAGATTCCAGCTGAGAGTAAATATTTTCACTGGAACAATCAGCCATTGAAATTTTCTCCCCAGGGAACTGGTGAAGCCCCAACACTGGATGCTTTTAACATTCATCTGGACAGGGTGCTGGTCCATCTTGTCTACAGTGACCATTTTTTGCCAAGAAATCTTGAATTAGATGACCCTTAAGGTCCCTTCCAGCCTGGTGTTCTATGATTTTTAAATACCCTGTGTGTGACTCCCTCCCCTTGTCCCCGCATAGTATGGGTTTGCGCTGCAGTAACAGCACTTCCCTCTCACTGGAAGGTCCCATGCATCGGGCACTGATACCAGCCAACTCTTCATTGCATTTCAGGTCTCACCAGACTCAGAGACCACAGTTATTTGCTGCATGGTGAGGAATGGGTCAGACCTTGCATCAGACGTTTGAGTAACTTGGAAGGTCTGCCATACACTTGTCAGTGCCAAAGACAACCTCTGGGATCAGACAGACTATCATGTGATCCGGTATAGTAGCATCTCATTTACATTTTACTTCCACAGCTGTAATGGAAAGGGAGCCTTTTTCACAAGGCAAACTTCCACGTTGGATTTTTTTTTAATGTCTATCATCAAAAGAGACCGTTCAATACTACTAAATTAGCCTGAAAAATGAATCTAGGGACACAGTCTTACATTTCTCCTCCCAAATGAGCATGTAATTAAACATTCTTTTTGCATGTGAGTAATTTCTAAGGGTTTCAAGCCTTTGGGCTATATTCTGAAGTGGAAGATTGATTTTATAAGGGTTTTGATGAAAAAAATGGCTCTATTTTTGAAATGGATTCCATTTCTGTACCTCATCTGAATAAGATTCATTCCCCTTATGATTCCAACAACTTCACTGGAGATTGATGTGAATTAAATATGACTGGTGGTGCCTCATAAATTTCCAGATACTCCTACAGTAAGTGGTTCTGCAGAGTTGTAAGATGTGTGGGTTTGGATGTATCTACAACTAAAGATGCCAGATTGCCTTTAGAGGGTATTGTCTGACATACTATTGGAGCGCTGGCTTTGCAGATGGTCTCTTCTCCTCACAAATATGAGACATCTACCATAGATGTTTTGAAATAGCAACAAAACACGCCTAAAATGAACAGATATATCCAAAACACTGGCAGACCATCCACGAATGGTATAAGAAGTAACTTTCACACTTGATGTGCCCAAGTTAATCAGCCAGTGAGTTTATCAATGTATTACTTATCAGGAGCATCATGCTTCCCTCATGTTTTCATTTCACTGTAAAGACCCAATCTTCTAACCACCTCCCAAAGTAGTTTCAGAGGGTGTACATTACACTGTACTTCCTAGAAGAGATCCACCTTGTGGGTGTTTGTCAGTCAAAGGAGATCATGGCCTACCATGCTCACATCAAAGCAGACTCATTGTTCAGGAGCTAATTCAGCTAATTGTAGGAAAAAAAAATACATCCACTTCTGAGGACGCAGTCTGTGTTCCCCATAACCTGGCCAGATTTGGAGGTTGAGTTTCATAGACTCACACCATGGTAGCGATTGGAAGAGTCATCTGGAGATCATCTAGTCCAACCCCTCTACCAGAGCAGGTTATCATAGAACAGATTCCACAGGAACACATTCAGGTGGGTTCGTAATGTCTCCAGAGCAAGAGACTTCACAGCCTCTCTGGGCAGCCTGGGGCAGTGCTCTGTTACCCTCACCATGGATTAGTTTTTCCTTATGTACAAAGTTATTCTCCTGTGTTCCAGTTTGTGCCCATGAGGTATGGATGGTGATGACAACGAACAGTGTAGTGCGATCAACACACTGGAAGGAAAGGATGCCATCAAAAGAGCCTCTACTGTCTTGAGAGGTGGATCCATGCCAGCTTCATGAAGCAGAACAAGGTGAAGTGCAAAGTTGTGCTTTGGATTAATTTATCATTGCGTTGGTGTGAGTTTTTCCTGGTACCTCTACTGTCATCCATCTTTGTCTCTGTTGATCTACCTTATCAAAGTGGCATGCTCATGACTAATTGCCTAAGGATATAAATACTGTGCTGATTAGACCCAGCACTGGAATGCTGGCTATGTCTGTATGACAGCCCAGCTACCTCTTGAACTCCAGATATCACTTTCTTTAAACCACCTCCTGCACAAATATGAAGGACTTGAAACTTTTCTGCATTGCTGGAGCCCAGCCCAGTGGGATTGTCTGGACAGTGTGGGAGAGCTGAGTCCTGGCACTCCCTGATGCGTCACGTGAATTAGCCCTTTTGCCAGAAATCAAGCCCTGAGCAAACATGCACCTTGTGACAATGTTGAGCAGCAGGCCTGGAAGTCACAGGGGCATAGTCAAAGTGCTTTGCCACACAGAGCTCGCTGCAGGGCATGCAAAGTTCATATACCTGAAAAGAACCGTTGTCTCAAGGTTTCCATAGTATATCTATAAAAATATTATCAGCATTATGAGATACATGGGAAAGGGGATCCTAAGTACATATGAAGTCAAGGTTTATGGCTCAGCTTCTATAAATGTGCCTCAGATTGCTTCCACTGTGGTTGTTAATCCACCCCTGGCTAGGCAAGAAGAGGACATTTTTTTAATTTAAATCATTTCTCAGTGATTTGGCTCTACTTTTCCCTCTCTTTCAACATCAGGCAAATGGAAAGGTCTTGACAGGCTTCAGAAATGAAGGGAACATAAAGGGTTACACTAATAGATCTACATTTTTAAAGATCATTTATCACCTGTAATTATTTCCCGAAACCAAAGCGCATGCTTGTAGCAGTGGGTCTCAAGCTGAGGAGCATCCTTTGAAGAAGCCCAGAGGACACCGTTTCTCTGTTTCCCAACTCAAAGCACAAGCCAGGCCAAGGGAATAATTTCCGCTCGGAATGTTGTTTGTACAATCACTGCACTATTAGCTTTATGGATTGAACAAATAAGCCTAAAGTCTAACCAAATTGAAGGCATAAACAGAAGTACCAGCTTGCTGAAATAGCTGGAGTGAAGAGCTCTACCAGGGTCCTGGTTCTTAGGCTGGGCTGTCTCTTTGAATTAAACCCTCAATCCACACAGTGTCTGGGAGCATCAAGATTTCCATTCCAGGAAGAGATCAATGACAAGTGGAATTCCACAGGGATCAGTATTGGGACGAGTCTAACCTCTATAAGGTTGATATGGACAATGCAATTTAGTGCAACCAGAGCTAGTCTGCTGATGACACCAGACTGCGTGGTGTGATCAACACACTGGAGGGGCCATCCAGAGGGACTTCAGAGGCTTGAAAAGTGGGCCCAGACCAACCTCACGGAGCTCAACAAGGTGAAGTGCAAGGCCCTGCACATGGGTTGAGGCAATGCTAAGCACAAATGGCTTAGGTTGGACGATGGATGAATGTATGGAGAGCAGCACTGTGGGGAAGGGCTTGAGGGTGTTGGTTGCTGAGAAGCTCAGGTTGAGTCTGCAATATGTACTTGAAGCCCAGAAAGCCAATCACATCTTGGGCTGCATCAAGAGAAGTCTGGCCAGCAGGATGAGGGAAGTGTTCTCCTGCCTTCTATTTTAATGCCTGAAATGAGCTACTACATGGACAAAACAGAGCACAGGACACAGCTGGAGGAGATTATCACTAGCTATGATGAAGCACTCCTGGATGACAGCATTGCCAAGGTCTAGAGTGTTATCAAGACAAGTGGATCCCATGTATATTTTCTGTTAGCCTAATCATGGCTAGAAACAAAAAAATGCTGAATCCCAGTGAAATCTTTGTCACTCAGCTCTAGACATCTCTGGTCTAGGCTTCTACACCTGAATTTATCAACCCTAGTCTGCACTGCATTACTTCTGAAGGACAGAGGTAAGGCTTTTTTAAAGGGGATTTGTCTGACTTGTTTCAGTTGTCTACATCAAGATGAGCTACATCCTTCTGTGGATTGAAGTGGTTAAATTCCAAATGATTGCTAAAAGCCTGGAGAAACATAAGAACATCTGTAAGGTGGTGCTCTATGGCTCAATAATACAGCTTGATAGAGCTACACTTCTTCTGACATAGTACTTATGTGTTGCCCATACTTAGCTACCTGTTTAGAAGAGCACAGACTGTTGCAAATCCTGGAGGTCCTGTGTCGTGTTTGCCACACTCATATATAGGTATGATGGGACACCAGAGATGACATTGTCTGCCTATGTTTAAGCAAATAGATTCCACCCAGAAAACCCAACAAAGACATTGTATACAGGAGCAGTGCTCTTATTTACGTAGAGAAGACAGAGTGGCCCCAGTCAAGCAGGAAGATTATCTAAAGATGCAGATTGTGGTGCACTCTGATAACACTTCATAATTTACATGCTGGCTTTTGACAGGGAGTGTGCCTGCTCTGGTAGCCACAATTAAGGAAACATATGTAAATACTGACTTCTATCACTTTTGCTGTCCAGGAATAGACAAAGCCTTGCACGGCATGGAAAGCTCAGCTGGTGTGAGGCATGCATGGGGCTGAGTTTTGCTATCCTGAGCACCCCCAAGGATCTCCACAGTAGAGAGACTCCCTGAAATTTAATGTGGAAAGCGGCACTGAGAATTCATCGAATCATAAAATCATTAAGGTTGGAAGAGACCTCCTAGATCATCATGTCCAACTACCAATGCAACCCCATTCTGCCCACTAAACTATGTTTCCTAGGGTCATATCTACTTGTTTTTTGAACATCTCTAAGGGTGGCAACTCCACCACTGCCCTAGGCAGCCTGTTCCAATACCTAACCCTCCTTGCAGTGAAAATCATCCTGCTGTCTCATAAACACTCAGCTCTATGGCCTCAACAAGGACCATCCCTGCAGGGGGGAATGGAGGTGATCAGAGGAGGTGAGTGTGGCAGGCACCAGCAGCAGAGCTGATGGGAGGGAGCCACTGTCTAACTCTTTATTTGGTATTTGACACTTGTCTGTGCCTGACTGGTTGCTCCGATATGAAGTCCTTTTTATCTGATCTGGGCCACTTTTGACTCCACTCAGGAAAACCCTGAGTAAGTCCCTGAACAGGAAACAGTTTGAATAGGCATTGAAATATAAGCACTTACTACATCCCCACCAGATTCAACAGAACTTGAATAACTGGGATTTAGACGAAGTCGGAAGGATTTATTTCCATGACAGCAGATAATTTCTTAAAACAAGGTCTTAGCTGCTTTGAGTTGGGAAACAGGGAAACGGTGTCCTCTGGGCTCCTTCAAAGGATGCTCCTCAACTTGAGACCCACTGCTACAAGCATGCGCTTTGGTTTCAGGAAATAATTACAAGTGATAAATGATCTTTAAAAATGTTGATCTATTAGTATAACCCTTTATGTTCCCTTCATTTCTAAAGCCTGTCAAGACCTTTCCATTTGCCTGATGTTGAAAGAGGGGAAAATAGAGCCAAATCACTTAGAAATGATTTGCATTAGAAGGCTTAAAAAAATGTCCCCTTCTTGCCTAGCCAGGGTGGATTAACAACCACAGTGGAAGCAATCTGAGGCACATTTATAGAAGCTGAGCCATAAACCTTGACTTAATATGTACTTAGGATCCTCTGATACTGTACTTATGACTCCTTGCTAGCTTTACATTGTTTAAAATTGTTATTTCCTCACTTGTAAGAAACTTGGAAGATTGGGTTTCACTTTGGAGTTAACTATGGTCTCATATTTTCTAATTGTTCTTGGTATTCAGGGTAGAAGAGCACCTTGGTTTGGCCTGGGCTTGGGTGAATGAGTAAAGCAGACCAGGTCTAAATCTGCCCATGGAGTCTGTGTATTGATGCTGGGTCCTGTGGACTCCACCCATTCTGATGAGAAACTGTGATGGAAAGAGCGGAGACTTGATGCAGCAAGTTTCCAGAGCCGCGTGCATCATCGACCAGATATGTCTGGAACACACACATAAACAACTGAATACTGGTAAGCTGCTGTTAAACAAAGTGGGATGAGTCACTGCAGAGTGAGGACAACCCACTCACCTCCCCAAACTGTGTGAGATATGGCACAGCTGCCTTTGAATTCACCCTTGGAGAGCTAGTGGCATTAAAGAGGGGAAAGCCACTGTAAGTTTTCCAGCCCAGCTGCTCTTGTCAGTGGGGTGTTCTATGTGCAAAAACACATCTATCATCCTCAGTTTCTCCTGGGAATCTTGAATTCTGTGAGTGCCTGAAGACAGTGGGATCTCAGTGGGCTCAGCAGAGGCATTTGTTTAATAGGGTTGGTTGTATCTTACTGGGCTGAAAAACTTGGGTACCTGAGAGAACACAGTTTGCATATCCATGAATGCCTGAAGCTGTCCTCAATGTTTGCATTAGAATATTTGTTCCTCTGCCAACCATATACAGCCCAGTTTTCAGCCTATCTCCAGCCCAGCTTGAACCAGTACACAACCACCCCTCCCACCCTGCTTGAAACTGTGCAGCATGAGTGATTGCTCTTTGCTATTCCTAGCCAAAGTGCTTGTTTGCTGACCAAAATATCTGTGAGGCAGCACGAAACACTACGAAACATGAAAAGCTGCTCTGCTCTGCAGGGTTTGTAATCCAGGAGATGGACACAGAAAAGAAGACACTGTAAAAACCACAGAGGATCGAGTGTAAACAGTGAGATAAGGTAGCATTTAGGGAGAAGCTTGATGTTATAAATGCCAAGGGTCATATCTTCTGTTGAAGCAAATAAAACTTTGTTGAACCCTAGTGAACCTCGCTGGGGCTATGCCAAGCTTTTAATATATGAGGAACAAGTCCAAGGCACGGCAACACAGCGACCTGGAGGCAAAACCCATTACCAAACTCTCCTGCCCTTCGAAAAGCCAGTGATCTCTCTGCGAAATCCCTTTTGGGGTCAGCAGGTTATATGGGAGACACTGAACAGAGTCTTCACATCAGGAAACCTTAATAAATTTAAAGTCATTATCTTAACTGAAAATCTCTGAAGCCTGCAGTTTCACTTATATTCATATATTTTGTCATCTTCTTGTCATCTTTATATGCCTGATAGTTTCTCCATGGCTACAGCATCATCCACAGCTTGAAAAAGTGTTTTACCCCTAAAAAAGCCAGCATCAAACCTCGCAGAAGATGGTTGCAATTCCCAGGTATCAAAGCAGTGCCTCACACTTGCACTCTTTAGCTGTCATTCATCTCCTGACAGAGAAAATGAGATGGGGGAACTCTCTGGGGAAATGATATTTTTCCCCAGAATATCATCGTGCCATTGGCATTTACACTGTCACAGAATAACAGGAACTGTGGAAAATCTGTCGTTGTCAATCCGGTTAAATCTAACATCATTTAGTCTGCAAATACCCCTGGATTAGAGGAGGGTTTCCCTGCTTTCTGTAGGCAGAATGGCAGGTTGGAGCTATGGAAGTATTTTCTGCTTACAAGGAAAGAAGAGTTGTCTGGAAAACATAAAACCCCACCAAAAGGTTCTGGGAAATTATATTTATGTCAGACAAATTCCTCCCAGACAGCATTAATTCAAGAGAATGAACTGTCATATCTTATTCCCCCCAGAATCTGTTCTATTTTTTTTCTTATGCATTGAAGGAACTGGGAAGATAACACTTCTCTCCATGAGGAGATGTAATGTTTTGCTAACGTATAGTAATGATGCTTAATTTACTTGCACAAATATATCCTAGAGGCAACAGATATATAAGAAATGCATCAGATGAGGGAATCCAGCGAGCAGCGTCAACCCTCAACTGCGATATTCAGCAGTTTGACAGGAGGCTGAACTGCAGCAGGCAATGAGCTTCCTTTGAGATCTGATTTTTAGTGAGGATGGGTGGACAGAATGCCCCCAACCATAAAAGGTGGTTGGACTCTTCCTTTCTAACCCAGCATTGGAACAGGCTGCCCAGGGGGGTTGTGGAGTCTCCTCCTCTGGAGACGTTCCAGACCCACCTGGATGTGTTCCTCTGCAACTTGGTCTGGGTGATCCTGCTGTGGCAGGGGGATTGGACTGGATGATCTTTCGAGGTCCTTTCTGATCCCTAATGATTCTATGATTCTATGAGTTGTTCTCATTTTCTTTGCTACCAGAAGGGTTTGAACAGCAGGACTGAGCTGGAAACAAGGGATATCCCAGCTAAACAAACCAAAAAATCAATAGTCTTGCACAGGGTGCTCCTCAACTGCCAGAAAAACCAACCAAGGGCTGCAGAAATTCATTCTTCTCTGCTATTAGCATGGCATTGGATTGTTTGGCTGTGACCCTGAGCTCACAGAAGGGTCCTCTAAGCAGGCAGATACCTTCACACTAATAACATTGAGAATCTAACATTTTTTTCATTATTTATTTTTCTTTGGAAACATCCAGATTTGTGAGATGCTGCCAGGGAAAAGTCTTCCAGGAGCAGGCTGGCCATCCTCCAGCTCTGCTCCTCCACAAGGCACTGACTTGGATGCAGCTGAAGCGACCAAGACCTCTGTATGCTGAGGTGAAACCGCTCCTCTCTGCATGCAGAAGAGGAGGTGGAAGGCAGGCAGTTTGCTGCTCAATTTGTGAAAGGAGTGGAAAATATAGAATTGTAAAAAATAATCACAGCCGCTTCTGTGACAGATAAATCCTAGTGAGTGTCCTGGTTTATGTTCAGGCTTTGGATTTCAGCTGGACCCTTCCTTATGCTGAGGTTGGGCTTGGAAAAAAGTTAAGAGTCCAGCAGGTGCTAAATGATGGGACCGTGCTGCTCACTGTAGCCAGAAATCACAGAACCATTTTGACTGGAAGGGACCTGTAAGATCATCACCTGTAAGATAACCACTGACCCAGCACTGCCAGGTCAGCCCTCAGCACTACGTCTACACGTCTTGTAAATACTTCCAGGGCTCGTGATTCCACCACCTCCATGAGCAGCTTGTTCTAATGTCTGATAAACTTTCCTGTGAAGAAATTGTTCCTGATACCCAACCTCAACCTCCTCTGGCAAAACTTAGAGCTATTTCCTCTAGATCTATTGCTTGCTGCTTGGGAGAAGAGACCCCCATCTCACTCCAACCTCCTTTTAGGGAGTTGTAGAGAGCACGAAGGTCTCCCCTGAGCCTTTTTCTCCAGGCTCTGCCCTGCTGGGCACTGCTTTGTTTCCTTCCTGGGGTCTGTATAGCCATGGAACTGTGACCAACACTCTGATCTACCTGAGGCTTCTGCCAGATATCCTAGGGCTCTAGCAGCGATCGTGCCCAAACCACCTGGATCTTCATTAACACCATGAATGCAGTGAAAGATGTAGTCTTTGAAATATTATCTTTTCCCACTCTCAATACTTGCTGAGAGGAATGTGTCAGTTCAGACATCTCAAAACAGGCTTTAGTCTCCCAATAAAATCAGGCACATCCATTCTCAGAGGTTTTGGAGCTTTTCTTCACAGCTGATGAAGCCAGAGCTGTATGAAAGCTGAGATCTTTGAAGACCAATACAAACAGAGGGCTTGGGACGAGCCCTGAATCTATTATTCACTATGTATTGCACTTGCCCATTAGCACCATGGCTTGTAACTTTGATTTCCAGCACAGACCAACACTCATCACAGAAATTAGTTGCCGTGTAGAAGCTCTGGGTTTGGCTGGTAAGGGTACTTAGCACTAGTAAGGCCTCATCTTGAGACCTGAGTTCATTTTGGGCACCTTAATACAAGAAGGGCATTTAGGTGCTGGAGAGGGTCCAAGGAAGAACAATGCAGCTGGTGAAGGGTCTGGAAGACAGGTCTTACGAGGAGAGGCTGGGGGAACTGAGGTTGTTTAGCCTGGAGAAAAGGAGACTGAGGGAAGACCTTATTGCTGTCTACAACTACTTGAAAGGAGGTTACGAAGAGGTGGGGGTCGGTCTCTTCTGCCAAGTCACTAGTGATAGAACACAAGGTCAGGGATTGGAAGAGGCTGCCCAGGGAGGGAGTGGTTCTCCATCTCTGAAGGTGTTTAAAAAACGCATAGATGTGTCACTTTAAAACACGGTTTATTGGGCAGGGTGGGGTTGGGTTGATGATTGGACTGGATGATCTCAGAGGCCTCTTCCAACCTTAATGATTTTATGATTCTAATGAGTTAAACACAGCTCATGCCTTTACCCACGGAAGCTCTCATCATCCAAATGGAAACTGTCTGGAGCTTGATCTGTGGACACCAGCGACAATTACCCTCTGCACAAAGCAGCTTTGTGATGCATTTGACCAGCCTTTACAAACGTTCCATTTCCTGCCTCCTTCACAAAAATAACAACTCTGTCGCATCCTCTCATGATAAGGTGCAGATTTTATCACTGTCTCCAAAGTGTCACATTTTTAGCATATATAATCTCTGGTGTCAGTCAGTAAGTCGCTTGACCTGCTTTTATGTGGCTTCCACTGCCAGAATCTTCTTCATGAGGGCAAAATGCTTCTTCATGATGGCCATGATCTGGGAGGAATCCTGCCTGCCTGGACACAGTTCATCTTAAGAAATACAGCTATAGTGACACCAGGTATTCTGCTAGTCAGCTTTCTGAGCACATAACGCTGTCATTACTCCCTTCTCTCTCCTTGCTCTGCAAAGATCTAAGGAAGAAGTGGGGAGGGAGAAGCAGGCACCTTGTTTCTTCTGTGTCTTTAGCACATCATATATCCCCTAAAGCTGTTTTTCCTTGTTCTCAGTGTAAATAGGGCTGGTTTAATAATGCATGGCTTTCTCCTTACGTGAATTCATACCAGTTCCACCAGATTGCCATCTTGAGTTCAGAGAACTTTCTTTCTTGCTGGTTTGTTTGTTCACATAGTTGGTTTGGGGGGTTTGTTTGTGGAGGTTTTTTTATTTGCTCTTTCTGAGCCCCAAATTTGCTCTTTTTTTGTGCCTAAATATAAAATAAGAAATTGTGTTTAATTATTTTTGAGAAAACTGCATTTTTTAAGCACTTCAGGAGTGAATGGTCCCGGGTGGATACGGAATAGTAATTGCCAAGCTTATTTTTCTTCTCCCAGTGGCACTGATTGTATGAAAATACATGTTGAGTACAATGAAGCAATGAATCCCTAACTCTCCTGGGAATTTGGTGGGTAATTATTAGTGTTTTTATCTCGCTGAGTGAGTTGAGCAACAGGAGCTGGATAACTTGTTCTTGCCCCAGAGACCAAGGACAAGATTATTGTCTGCTTGTATCAAGTAGATGCTTTTAATTGAAACATTCCACTCATGCTCTTCAGATGTTCCATGTTCTGCTCTGACATACTCATCTCTGCTGCTCTCATAGCTTTCTGAAGATATGTCACTGGGCAGGTGGAGCTCTCTGGGAGGACTTCTCCGCTGGGAAACTGTTGGGAAAAGAAAAGGAAGACGTGTGAGTTTTTAGCCCTGCTAGACTTTGCTTTGGATTTCTCTAATGGACCCACTAACACCTCACAGAAAGCCACACTACACTCAACTGCTACAGGGCCAACTCAGAAGACTCTGTGAATCACTGAATGCAGAGACATAGCTAGGAGATGAACACAGACCATCAAGAGCTCTTCCTAATCTGAGTGTAAGCCACTAAACATCTTGGCTGTGATTAAACTCCACACCCAAGCAACTGGATCTCAGTGCTGACACAGACCTTCTTAAGTCTCATAAGGAGAGAAATCTNAGAGCCTGGCTCCATCCTCCTGACGCCCACCCCTCACATTTTTATAGACATGAATGAGGTCACCCCTCTTCTCCAAGCTCAAGAGACCCAGCTCCCTCAGCCTTTCCTCATAAGGGAGCTGTTCTACTTCCTTCATCATCCTTGTTGCTCTGCACTGGACACCCTCCAGCAGCTCTGTGTCTTCCTGGAACGGAGGGGCCCAGAACTGGACACAATACTCTACATGCAGTCTCACCAGTGCAGAGTAGAGGGGGAGAAGAACCTCTCTGGATCTGCTAACCACCCCTCTCCTGATCCCCCCCAGAATGCTGTTGGTCCTCCTGGCCACAAGAGCACACTGTTTGCATCTTGCACAGACATTTGTTATGTTGAGGTTCCACTGACATTCATCTAGTTCTTTCCCAGCCTTCTCATGGGCCTCTTTCAGGCACTGGAAGGTCCATCACCCATCCCAGTATTTTCCACTTGTGCAGTTGCTCTTGAGGAACCATAATCACAGAGTCATAAAATCAGAGAATGTATTGCATTGGAGGGAACTCTGAACACCACCTATTCCCACCTTCCTACTACAAGCAGGGACAACTTTACCTAAACCAGATTCAAAATCAGATCTATTTCTCCTTCTCTTCATTCTTTCACTGAAACAACCAGTTGGTGTTTCAGTTGCTTTAACTTCTTAAAGTTTGATAGGTATATGTAAGCTCTAAGCCTACCACACATATTTTATGGAGTGTTCAGGAAGCTGACAACTGCATACAAACACATTAGACTGCTCGTTTCAGCTTTAGCACCTTGTTTTTCTTTCCTCACTTTAGAAAGCTTTTTCACCGTAACAGAGTACCTCCCTTAACACATGAAATAGTTTTTCATTGAGGTGCCATGGCCTCGATTCTTAACTCCTTTTGCTGGGCTTGGTACAGAGTAATCTGAATTGCAAATGGAGAGGACAACGATAATTCAAGTTTGGTTGGATGGTTGAAGCTGTAGATAGACTGCATCTCCTATGGGCTGACTTCAGACAGTGACCACAGATGTCTCCCTGTGAACACCTGTCCTAAGAAATCCCTTTAACCAGTAGAGATCTAGTCAATGTAGACCACAGAGGTCAGGGCACAAGACACTTCAGCCCAAAGGATGCAAAATAGGTTAGATAAAATTGGCTTAGGGGGAAATGAAGTGCAGATGTCCACAACTAAATGAATGGCATCTATTTGCTGGTCTTAGAAAGGATTGATGAAGCCCATACTTCTGCATCTTTCAAGTCATCACATTTCACTTAGTTGCCCTGTCCTGAGCCCATCTCCCCGGATAGGCATCCAGTTGTTAAGCAAATTCATTGAGAGATGGAGAATGCTAAACCTAGTGGAGATTGCCAGGATCATTAATCACCTCCATTAATTTGAGGGGGATGCAGGTCTCACTCTTCTTACAAATTTTTAAATCTGAGAGTGGTGGATCCCTGGAGCAGGTTACCTAGAGAGCTAGAGCCATTCAAGATCAGGCTTGGTGGGGCTCTAGGCAGTCTCTTCTAGTTAGAGATGTCCCTGTTTGTTGGAGGGGGGTTGGACTAGATAATCTTTGGAGGTCCCTTCCAACCCAATAAATTCTGTGTTTCTTTGATTTTCCTGCTTTTAACTAACAGCCACTGCCTTTTTCCATTTGTATTTCAACTAAGGTGTCATTTAGGACTCAACATCTTCTTGTGACGCTGCTCATATTTAAGTGAGACACCTGTCAAATTTCAGTAATAAATTGGAGAATGAAATATTAAACCTTCTCTGTTCCTGGTGTTGCTCTGTGGGCTGGACTTCGCTCTGATGGAAGGAAGGTATTAAGATGCCTTGCAGTTCAGTTAAAGACTTGGGAAGCAACTTCGGCTGTGTGTCCTGGCAGGCTTAAGGAGATGTCCTACTGGATCTCATATCTGTGGACACCTGTACTTCTTGGCAGAAATGGGTGCACACATCAACAGAACTCAGTTTTGAAAACTCAGGCTGCTAAATTCCCGTGTTCGTTGTAACAGTGGGGTAGGAGACTGTGCTGGATAAATATTTGGAGTAAATAGACGTATCTGTGTAGTCGTGGAATGGTGCTGGTTAAAGCAGCTCAAGGCATGCTCCAGTACATCCATAAAACATCAGTCAAGACCTACAAAAGGAAATGCAGGGGGACAGCTGGAATAGCAGACAACACCCTAGATCCCCCCCGATCCCAAAACTTTCCCCATAATGATAAACAGAGAGGCTTAAACTGCAGGAAATAACCAGTTGTTTACGGTACATTTTGCAATTAATGAAGTTCCTGTAGGTGGATGCAGTCACCTTGTGTTTGCCAACACCACAGCCTATGTTTTCTTGCCTCTAATCCCGATGCAAATAATACACAAAAATGCATTTCACAGTCTGTTTATGGAGTGTGGTGCTACTCTTTCATTTAAATCGAGGCACAAAGCGCAGAGCAGAACAGATGCACAGCACTGGGCTGGGAGAGAAAGCTAAAAGGGGAACATAACCCCAAGGGCACAGAACAGAAAATCCAATCCAGCCTTCAGCACTGCCGCATGAATCAGCTCTCGGATGTTGTCCTTCTAGACACTGCTGTTAGTAGTCTTTGTATTTCTGATTGCCAGGACAGAGGAGATAAAACAACCACCCAAACTGCAGACAGAGAAGAACACAGGTGGGTTTATTTAGCTCTGCTATTAACTCACCCCCACCACCCCCCCAAGATTTCCTACGTTTGTATTAACTTTTCCCAAGTAACACCCAGAAAGAAAAGACATTTTCTGATGGATGGCTCAGCTCAGCTGTTATTTTTAAGGAAGAGGGTTAAATAATGGCCATCAGATGAGGCAACCAGGAGAGGATGCACCAGCCCAAGGCAGTAATGACTGAAGGGGCTGTGATGCTACTGATGTGAAGCAGAACTAGATCAAGGTTTCATTGTATTGCTGTGGCTGAGATAAGAAAAAAACTACTTTCTAGCCTGCTACATCAATTCCACAGACAGAGAGGCTGCTCAACACCAAGCAGCTCCTACTCGCCCAACCTTACATCGCACTCCCAAGGTCTAGCAAAACCTTTTGTTGAGACACCTCTTGAAAAGGGTAGAAAAGAAGAGCCTGGGAACTTCTGACTGCTTATACTCACCTCAGTGCCTGGACCAGATCCTCCTAGAGACTCTGCTAAGATACCTGGAGCACAAGAAGGTGATTCAAGGCAGCCAGCATGGCTTCACCATGAGCAAGTCCTGGCTTCCTGCAATGGAGTGACTGCACCAGTGGACAAAAGAAGAGCAATGGATGTCATCTATCTGGACTTCTGCAAGGCCTTTCACACAGTCCCCCACAACATTCTTCTAAGTTGAAGAAATATGGGTTTGATGGGTGGACTATTCTGTGGGTAAAAAATTACTTGGATGGTTGCACCCAGAGGGTTGTGGTCAAGGGCTTGATGTCCAGATGGACAGAGGTGACAAGCAGTGTCCCTCAGGGGTCCTTGTTGCTGTTCAATAACCCTGAATGGTAGTAGAAGATGCACCCCTGGAGGCACACAAGGTCAGGCTTGATGGGACTCTGAGCAACCTGATCTAGGTAGAGATGTCCCTGCCTGTTGGTTTGGGTGTTGGACTGGATGACCTTTAAAGGTCCCTTCCAGCCCAACATCGTCTATGATTCTATGAATGGAAGCCCAGCAGGGTGAGTACCAACCTCCCAGCAAAATGGAACTTCAGTGTTGTTTAATGGAAAGTGAAACAAATGAGCAAAGACTACCACAACAGAACTAGTGGATCTACAGAGAGATAGGCTCAAAACAACCATCCTCTGATAACACATCTCGGTATTATGTCAGTCAGCTGCATACTTAGCAAAGTTCCTGTCCCCACCCACCCAAGGCCAAAGTTGAAGGTCTAAATGATGATCATCACAATACCTCTCCCTGAAACCACAGCGTGCCAGCATTCTGAATACTCCTGGCTCCCATCCTTGTCCCAGAGAGGTTACACAGGGACAAAACCAGGTACAGAAGAGGGCAAAACTGATCCAAAGGTATGGTGCAGGCTCCAGAACAGGGTGTGGGACTTCTCAACCTGCCAAAGAGGTACTGGTGCAAAATCCTGAGCCACATGCAGAAGGGAGTGAGTGTTCACTGGCAACGTGAGTATTAGGGGCATGGTATGAAACATGCAGGAGATGGGTTCAAATCAAAGGCACCTTGGAGCTCACAGGATGCCTGCAGGGTATCAGACTTGGTGGACCTCCATCCAGTGCAGTCCACAGAATGACAGGACAGTGGGGGCTGAAAAGGTCCTCTGGAGACCACTCAGTCCAATTCCCCTGTCGGAGCAGGATTCTCTAGAGCAGATGCCACAGGAACACACCCAGGTGGGTTTAGAATGTTTCCAGAGCAGGAAACTCCACAAGCTCACCAGACAGCCTCTGTGCTCTGTTACCCTCACTGTGAAAAAGTCGTTCTCTATGTTTAAATCAAATCTCCTACATCCCAGTCTGTACCACTCAAACGTAGCCGGGACTTTTCCTGCAAAGGCACTCTCATGCGACGCGAAACCTTCTGATTTACACTCTGCAGAGAAACTAAAGAGCAACATCTGCCAACACCTTTGCTTGTCTCCCATCCCCCCCAGGGAAATCTGCTTTCAACAGACTCCTTGAAAGCCTTGGAGCTGCGTGAATAAATGAGAAGGAAACACAAAGTGGCTGTTGTCAGCGGCAAGATGCAGCGAGCAGCTAATCGGAGGGTCCCCTGTCTTTTCACCAGCTGAGCTGAGCTTTATATAGCTCTGTGGTGTGTTCACATCGCTGTACAGCTAATTGAGGTAATTAACATCTTGTCCCTCTTCTTCCGCTGGCAATTAGAAGCCACCACCAGGCCTACGATGAGAAACAAGAGATAGGGCTGGAATTGTTCATATTGTGTGCAAGTAACAATAAAATCCTCTTGCAGATACTAACAGAAAGGTCTTTTCATCCAGGGAGAAGAAGGTAAGAAAAGATATGAAAAGATAAGAAAAAGATATTAAAATATATGAAAAAGATACAGAACTGTTTTTTCTGACCCTTTATGTAAGAGTGACGGGGTTAGTTAACAAGACTTAGAGGCTGGCTGTGACTTTTAAGATTTTATCCCTTAAACCCCTTCCATCAAAATGAGGTTTCCAGTTAAGTTGAAGAGCCTGGAATCAGGGAGTTGTCTCCAAATCCCCCAAATACAAGGATTTTGTTTTGATTCCTTGGCAGGTGGATTAAAAGACAACAACCCTGTCCATCTGAGCTTGAAAAATCTAGCAGGATTGGGGAGTAAAACCAGCAAGGAGGGGATTATTTTCTTGTTGTTACCTTTATTTATGAGGCTTGTTTAGGTTTTCATGCTAAAGCAAGGCTGTGCCCTCAGTGTCTCTTGGGTTGGAGAGAGAATGTACCTTAATATTAGAAGGAATGCTCCACATCCCACTGGAGAGAGAAGGGATTACCACATTTGCATCAACCACACAGGTCGGTCTGATCTTGAGGTGTTTTTCCAAAATGAGACATCCAGAAAGGTGCTGTCACTGACCTGCACCTTGGGACGTGTCTTTCCTTTTCTGGGGAGAAGGCCAGAGAGGCCACACAGACTCACTGAATTGGGTTGGGATTTGCCAACGTTAGTCCACCCAACCCCTTCTAACCAAGCAGATGCCCCAACCAACCATTCCTCCCCTTTCGCAGCGCTGCTGGGCCACCTCCTGTGCCTGTAATCACCCTCCTTCCTGACCAGACCATTTCCACCATCCTCCTCAGGATCTCCGGGAGCTGAACCCATCAGGTAGCTCCAGATTCTGCAGAGAGCTGAGGTGGATCCTTGCTGTGAAGCTGGAGGGACTCATGGGGACGGCATTGGCTGGGGGGGGGGTGAGACTGGAAAACCAAGTTTTGCTCTTCTCCTCAGTTCTGGTTTCTTTTCAGCCCATTAAAAGTAAAACAAGGAAAAAAAGAATTAAAGGAAGAAAGAAAAGGAGAGTAACAGGAAATTAATGAAGCAAAGAGAAGAAGGGAAAAGGGAAGCAAAAAAGGGAGAGGGAGAAGCAGAAAAGGGAGAGGAAGGGTGAAAAGGTGTATAACGTGGGCAAGGAGGGAAGATACAGGAAAAGAAGGATATGGGGGGGGGAAGAAAAGGGGAAAGAAGAGAAGAATTAAAAATAAAGGTTAAAAAAGGGGAAAAAAACTAAAAGGAAAGAATGAGAAGAAAGAAAACAGTGAAAAGGAGAAGGGAAACAGGAAATAAAGGTGGAAAAAAGGAGGGAGAGAGGAAAAAGAGGAAAAGGGCAGAGAAAGAGGAGTAGGTCGGAGAAGAAAAAGAGGAGAGGAGAGGGAGAGAAGAGGGAGAGGGAGAGGAAAAAAAGGGAAAGAACAGGGAAAAGGAAGGAAAAAAGGAACAGGAAAAAAAAGGAAAAGGAAAAGAAAAAGAATAGGGGAAGGA
>VZRI01012256.1:98556-120178 GCA_013397515.1 Upupa epops | reverse complement strand
AGGGAAGTCTCCCATAACTTCCACCCCCATCGCAGGTCCCCCCAGATCTCCGGAGTTTGGTGCCTCGGATTGGAGCGAGGGCAGATGAGCTGCCCCAGTGTTGGGTGATGGCCCCTGAATTTAGAGAAACAGTCGGTCTACTCTGGGTTGATGCTGCAGAGTGACAGAGTGTGCGACATGGGTCTTGTGCTGCCACAGAGCTGGAACAGGAGACTCTATAGAGCCACCCTTTGCTGCATTCAGTAATCTCAGTGGAGGAAAGGATGGAGACTTGCACTGCAGAGGAGCCCTTTACAGTCTTCTGCTCTGCTCTTCAAGTCCTGTTTTCTTCAGCATCCTGTTCCTGCCGAGACACCTTCTCAATCAGGTCTCACCTGTGTGAATTCCATGTCGCTCTCTGCCTGACTCCTCTGTTCCTGTTTCTGTGAGCATGAGACCCCCTGTGAAAGGTCTTGGAGTATGGATCCCACACCCTGGTGGGAAGGAATGCTCCTCCTGGCTGTGTTGTGCTCTGTGTGTAATTCTTATACACGGATTTTGTAGGGACAGACACTTCTGGAGTGTGGGGAATAGGAAAGCACTGGGTGTCACGAATGAATGGACCTGCCTGCTCGCTGGGAACACCGTCTGGAATGATCAACCAGAAGTAATTCCTTGGGAGAAATGTAGGGGGTAACAGTTCCCACCCTGACACCTTTGGAAGCCTCTGGGAGCATCAGTGACTCTAGTGGGACCCTCTGCAGAGGAAACAGCCACAGCATGAGCCCTCTCAGCACTCCTGAGCTGGGGTAGGGACATGAGCTCTTGCTTTCGGTGCTTTGCTCTGCCTGGCAGAAGCAGTTTCGGTTCAGCCTGGTGTGAAAAGGTTTCCATAACTGCATCCAGTTAAAAGTGAAGTGTTGTTCCACACTGGCTGTAGATGCTGGCTGGGACAGTGAGGAGAAGGCTGGGCAGAAAGGTCATAGAATCCTTAGGGATTGGAAGGGACCTCGAGAGATCAACCAGTCCAATCCCCCTGCCACAGCAGGATCCCCTAGACCCAGTCACACAGGAACAAATACAGATGGGTCTGAATGTCTCCAGAAAAGGAGACTCCACAACCCCCTGAGCAGCCTATTCCAATGCTCCGGTACCCTCCCTAGGAAGAAGGTCCTGCTGATATTGATAGGGAACCTTCTCTGTTCCAGCTGGCACCCAGTGCCCCTTGTCCTGTCCCCACATGCCCTTGAGCAGAGCCTGGCTCCATCCTCCTGACACCCACCCCTCACATCTTTAGAGACAGGAATGAGGTCCCCCCTCAGCCTCCTCTTCTCCCAGCTCAAGAGATCCAGCTGCCTCAGCCTTTCCTCTTCAGGGAGCTGCTCTCCTTCCTCATCTTCGATGTGTGCATGCATGTGTGTGTTGAGATATTCCTGTGATTGACACAACCGAACTGGGAAGATTTCAGCATTGAGGATGGTTTGGGCTCTGTAGATCTGCTGTGATAGTGTCAAGCTGGCTTTACAGGCTCCATCGATGAGTGTGCTGAGAAATTAACTTCTACCTTGCTAAAATTAGGAGACAGATTAATGAGGTGGAGGCTTAGCTCTGGAGTGTGGGAGCTGCTGCCCGTGGACACGTCGGTTCATTTAAATCCAGTGTTTTCATCCTGTCGGCAGTGAGGAAACTCTGCCCTTGTCGTGGGGGTTGCCCAGCCCTTCTGTGTGCTGCGAGTGAACATCACGCGGTTGTGCTTTATGGGCTGTCTCTTCCCTACAGTTTGGTCCAGCATCCTTGGTGGAAGGGGAGTGTGTGGGTCTGTTTATCCACTGGATAAACACTGGATAACCACTGATTCTGGAGGACTCAGCGGTCTGTTTTCTGCTGGGTTAGACTGGGCCTTGTGTGTTTTGAGAATAGGGGGCCGAAGGGCAGTCTTCTGATGAGTGGTGCAGAAGTGTGCGTTCGTGTACAGTTTGAGGCACAGCCATGGGTTTCCTTCCTAACGCCATCAGTAACCTACTGGATTTTAGTGAAGAGACTGAAATACTCCATACTGAGAGGCATGACCGTACGAAATGCGTTTACCAGGGGGTTGGATTTAGTGTTCTGAGAAGCAAGAAGCTAACAGCCCCCATGCTCTGTACCGAGCATACACATTGTATAACTGGTGTGCTGCAACCTCCAAATGCCTTTCCTGTCAGTATGAGAGATACCATCAGGTGCTTTGAAAGCACCATCCTATTTATAAAGATACCATCAAAAAGCCTGCCTGATGCCGCTGACTTATGAATCAATTACCTGGACCTCACCAATGATCTATCTGCTCTGAATGCTTGGAGTCGTATGTTGAGAGTGGCACTGCACACAGGTAGACTGTACTGCATCCCAAGAGGATTCTTATCTTCGTGTATAGGCCTGTCAAGAAGAGGGAGAGGAATATCCTTGTTGTAGGACTTGTTTTTCAGAAACGGTTTGGTAAAGGACAACGAACGCCTCCGCGTATCAAGTTATGGAGAACTGGAGGCAGAGGAAAGCACGGATCGGGAGCAGCGTGTGTGGGGTTGGGTCTGTCAGCAGACACATTGGATTTGGTTGATAAGTACTCGTTGAGGCTGGAAGAGCCCCTTGTGACCATCAGGTCCAGCCGTTCTTACCTGCTGACCTGTTGGGCACACGGAATTCCGCGTTTGTGCAGTCTCACTCTTCCCTGTGGATGGAGATTGTCCACCACAGAACCTATGGAAATCGTACTACGGGCCAACTCCCCCAGGAGTTCTCAGTCATGTCTTGAGCCTGTTCTAGGATTAATTCTCAATCATATTAATACCTTGGGTTCTAGAAATGGTATCCAGCTGGTCTGAGACCGACCGGCCACCTTTCTTCTGCAAGGCGCTCTGTACCCAGGTTCCATCCACCGGCAGTGGAAACTGCAAGGTCTTCAGAGCCCCTCTGCATCCTGGCCATTTGAGCAGTAATAGATTTGAGGAATTAAGCAGCATCGAGCACAGCAAATATTGACCTCTCCTCAGAAAACATTTACCGTCTCATTTATTGCTGCATGCCTCCTGCACTGCAATGACATGTTGACATTAGCGGCGCTGATTTGCTAGGGGCACCGGCCTTCCAAACGGACCGGCTCGGGTGTTTACTTACAGGCTCCTCGGATTGATTCCTAGCTGCTCTAGGCACCTGTTCCGTGGTAAAACATCGCTTTGGTTCCGGGTGTCTCTAGCGTCACAGCATAATTCTGAGCCTCCTGTGTTCTGTATCAACAGCTTGTGAGTAGGAACACGGCACGTGCTCATCTACACGAGGCTTGCTGCCAGCTGAACACTTCGATGCTTTGCTTAAAGAGACACCTGGGTTTGCCAACTGGGAAGCTGAGGCTGGCTTCTGGAAGGGATTCACTCTAACAGGTTTCCTCAGGGCTGACCCCCTTTTAAAAGCGGGGTGTTGGGCATCCGTGCGGTCAGGAGTTATGCAACATGTATTTGCTGTTCAGAATCTGTGTCTCCAGAACCTGCAGCTACAGCCTAATATAAGGGCTCGTTCGTATTTCCTACATCTCTTTCTCTACCCGTTGCTGGAACTCCTATCTGTTGAACCCTCAGGAGGTGGCAGAGTCTCCTCTGGGCGGAATTCTGGTCTGCGGAAGCCACTCGGTGTTTGAAATGAGGATAAGCACCAGGTCCATCGTTTAACCTTCTTGTCCTGTATTTTGGGTCACCTGTACCTACCCATCTGTGACACCAGGGGAAGCTGGAATAAGGGAGAACAGGGTTAGCTGACAGAAGCTGGTCAGGCCGATTGCACAGTCCCTTGCTGAGGTTTGAAATGAAACGGTTCTCAGATGCCAGAGCATCAGAATGCCTGAGCTCTCGGGCTGTCCAGCCACACAGTTCTGTCACTTCAGTTCAGACTATAGAAACACAACAGCTGCTCAAGATGTTCATAAATGAAGAGGAAGAGATTCAAGGGGAACCTTATCAGTCTCTAAAACTACCTGAAGGGAAGCTGTAGATAGGTAGGGGTCAGGCTCTTCTCGCAGACAACTAGTGCCAGGACAAGAGGGCAGGGCCTGAAGCTGCCAGGGAAGGGTTAGGTTGGCTGTTAGGAAGCCCTTCCTCAGGGAAAGGGTGCTCAGAGCCTGGACTGGACTGCCCAGGGCAGTGGGGGAGTCCCCAGCCATCCCTGGAGGTGTTGAAGGACAGCCTGGCTGTGGCCCTTAGTGCCCTGGTCTGGCTACTGTGGTGATGTCAGGTCCCAGGCTGGGCTGGATGAGCTCAGAGGGCTCTGCCAACCTCAGTAATTCAGTGATTCCATGATTCTCTCAATGCTTATGGTTTTCTTCTTAAAGAGAGCTGATGAACAAAGATGCTTAAGTCGAGACTCCACACGGGTATTTGCAGTGAGGAAAATGCTTGTGTCCCAAGGGTCTGTACTAAGGAAGGGCTCTTCCCTTCCCCTTCTCCCCAGCTGCTTGCAAAGTCCTGTTTTGTTTTTGACGAACAGCTTTGAAAAGAGTGTTGAGTGATTCAGAGAGACAGAACCAAGCAGGAGTTGGTACACAGTGCAATTATTTGGAGCCCGTGTAATAGTCTATTAAGTTTTATCATCTGAAATCGGTGACATTTGCAATAATTATTATTAATAGCTCCCTTTCAAACCAGTCACACTGAAATGGAGTTTTATGGCTTAACTAGCTAATCAGCTTCCCATGATGTATGAGATGAGCCTAAATCAGAGAGGGCTTGGGTCTCAAGTTGTGCATTCAGTAGCTCTCTCCAAGTACTCAGGGTGTTGTAAACCAGGTAAACATTACTCTGAACACCCTTTCCCCTGAGTCACTCAGAGGTTACTAACTGAAAACCCCACTGAAACCCAGCTAGAGTTTTCCATAAACTAGAGGGAAAGACTGTGGCTCTTTGTGACCTTCCGTTGAGGGTGAGGTTGTGCACAGCGATGCGCCGCACCCTGACGCCCATCAACCGATCCTCCATGATTCTAGCACCTTGGGTTCGTGTCTCTCACAGCCTGAACCTTGTACAGTGCGTTCTCTAGATGTTGTGCTGTTAATTTCTTTAGTGTCTTCTGGGCAGACGGCTTCCAGTCATCCAAGAGGCAGTGAATGAGCTTCGAAGCAACAAGAACAGTGCAGGCGAGCAGGGGCTTACGAACAACGTGTACAGCAAACGGCAGTGTGGAGGACTTCTCTCAGAGATGAGGAGTGGGCAGAAGTGTCTGTCTGTATCCTCGTCACACATTGCAGGAGCTCGACGACTTGCTTTGCTTTGGAATTGTCTGAGTATCCTACAGAAGCTCTTTTGATGCAGCAAGGGCTGAAATGCTCTAGAGAGCCACTGGAACTGCTGCTCTGAATAGAAAGGTAGCGGTTTAAGAGCCCTTTTTAACAACAGCAACCTCTGATCATACTCCTGTCAAGAGCTTACCTTAGAAGCTGGCTCAATAGCCACGCAGATGGCATTAGCTGTTCTCCTTTAAATGTTTACGTTCAAAACCAAAAGTTTTCTCTTCCTTGGTGATCCTGTTGCTGACGTTTGAGGTTTGTTAAGGAGGCAGAGCGCCTAGAACATGTTTCCTAAAGCAAATCCTGGGTTCAGTGTCAGCAGGGAATGTCCACTCAAAGAGAGGGATCAGAATCTTTGGTAACACTAAGGGAAATAATTGTTAAGAGCTAAGAAACGGACTCCTCGGAGCTGGTTTTCTCAAGGGAGTTAACGTGCATGGGATGCATAAAGGCATCCGATTCTTCCTTCGCCTTTCGTGTCCTGCTGTTGCTTTGTTTTGAGCTGCCTGTGTGGTTTGCACCTGTTGGACATGAATTAACGACGGGCCGTTGGCACAAGCGATGCATCTTCCGCTGGGCCCTTGCTGCTGATTTGGTCAGCCCGTTCTGCAGACCTAGCTAGCCAATGGATCCTGTCGCTGCAAAAATCAGTCGGCCTGTAAGGTGGTCAGCATCTACAGACAGCAGATAGCTATCGCTGCAGTAAACACAGAGTGCAGAGGAGGCCCTCAGAAAGGTCTGCACATGGCTTACTGTGCTCTGTGCTGCAGGTAGTCAGTGAATGTCAAGAATCACATGGTGTCCAGGTGCTGCATGCTGCAGTGCCTGTTAGTAGCGGTGACCTGGCACGTCTGCCAGTCTCCTCTCCTCACCTCACTGGCTTTCTCTTAGGCAGAAATTTCCCGATAGCTCAGAACTGTGCTACCTCCATAGCAGCTTTGAGATGTGAGCACAGGAAGGATGCACCTAACAGGAACGTGTGGCTGGGCAGGACTGCTGGAAATCATCTAGTCCAATCCCTGCTCCACACAAGGCTAACTTCAGAGTCAAGCTGCTCAGAGCATTTTACAGTCAAGTTTGAACGTCTCCAAAGACAGACGTTCCACAGCTTTGCTGGGAAACTTGTTCTGCTCACTGGCATTTTACCACTCTCATTGTGCATCTGTTTTCTTCTGTACAGTTGGGGTTTCTCTTACTGCCACATGTGTCTACTGACTCACGTCCTTTCTCTGAGAGGAGCCGGGTTTGGCTGGCTGTAGTCGGTCAATGGAATGAGCAATTAATCTCGCCTTAACCTCTTCTCTTCTGCAGGCTAAATAAACCCATTTCTCTCAGCCTCTGCTCACATCTCACGTGCTGCAGCATCTTAACCATCTTCCCAGGCCTCTGTTGAACTCCAGCCCTTTCCTTGGTAAATGGGTACTTGCTGGCCCTTCCTAGTTATGTTCCTATTCTTGATGTGTCTAGAAATGCCTTGGAGGGAGACTTGCTACCTAATCTTCACAGCGACTGAGGTGAGGATTGCTACCTCAGTCTGGTTTCCACCTCCCTGGTACAGCTTTTACTGAGGACATCTTGGTCTTGGAGTTGGAGGAGGAAGGTTTGGATCTTAAAAGAGAATCTTACAGTGGCAGAGTCTTGACCACATAGTGCAAGAACTGTGAGGGCACATGCAGCTGGCTAAGCTGGATTCAAGTCTGCAGTTCTGTCATCCATGGATGAAACAGTCCAGAGGCACCCTAGCTATGAAGCCGACTGTATGTAGTCATCTCAGATTGAAAAAGAAACGTTCCACAGGTCTGCAGTCCACCTGATTCCTCTGATCGCCTGCTGTCCTGTGCCCCAGGAGGCAATGAGAAATCTTAGCTATTGAGAGCTGCAGGCTCAAATCCTAGCCTGGCTTTCCGTGCTTTCAGAAGTGTCTGCTTAACACCAGCACCTCTCTGTGATGGTGCACGGGCAAGGCTGAGAATTTTTCAGGCTGGATAGTTAGACAAATGGCCACCAACAACCGGTTCTTTAGGTTGAACGCTTTACTGTGGTTTTTATTGCTGGGAGTATTATTGATTCCTCCTGTAGTTTTTCTCTCCCTCTGGAAAGTACAAGGCCCTTAAATAATTTGAGTTTCCCCTTATTCCTCAGAACTGGGGCATATGACTGATAACTGCCTTTACAACTCCTAATAGCTAAATTACAATTATTATGCAAAGAGCTACAATAGACAGTTATATGGATTGGTAAATGGCTTTGCCTTTTCTGCAAACCATAATCATTTTCCTTTATTAGCTGAAGGATTTCATAATTTAAGGAAGATGAGAACCTATAAGTCACACTTTCAAATAAGGAACATGGATATTGCAAACATTAAATTCTCCCATAAAAATGTTAAGGCATCATTAAACTAGGATCAGATTAATACAATTCAGTCAACTCTAGATAGATATCTCCTGTAATAGGATGGAACAATACCTACTGATACAGGATATATAAGATTTTACTACAATCAATTTATAAACCCATAAAACACAGAGGTATCACTTGAAGACATCATTAATTCTGCATGCATTGTATTAAATCAAGTGACTTTAGTAAGGAAAAATATTGCCCTCCCTCAGTCTGCATCCATTCGCATTGTTGGCCGCTGTCATCGCATCCTGCTCCGAGTCAGGTGAGAGGTTCCTCCTGGTAGAAGCTGACCTGAGAATGTGCTCTTGGTTTATCCGTCTGTTTAGGTGGCTTTGTCTGCACAACAGAATCTCCTCAGACGCTGTGTGATGGATAAATGGGGAAGGAAGCGGTCTGGCTTCACAGAACCAGTTAAACGGGACCATTCAGGACGCGCAAGCTTGTATACACTGGGTTTCCTCTTTCAGTGTGGGCTGCACCCTGGACGCCCGTAGAACCGCTTACACACACAGCACGTTATTGTTGGTGAGTCTGTACTGATGGTCAAAAATGCAGCAAGGAGAAGGCCGCTTCAGCTGCTGCAGAAGACGATGACAGACTGGCTCCTTCGCAGAGCTTTTCCATTTGCACCTCCGAGCTGAGAGTGAGCTCAGTGTTTATGGTATTCCCTGAGGTCTGAACGGGGCAGAGCCCAGCCTGCCCCAGTCACTTACTGAATCACCTGATGCGATTGAATTCTGAGTGACATCCAGAATTACATGTATTTAGTAAAAAATGGAGTTGTATTTAATCACATAATTGTGCATCCGTTTAGGTCAGCCCAGCCACGGTAAGCACTCTTGTACAGGAGTCTCTCCACCTGTGTGACTCATGGCTATTAAGTTGAGAGCTCGCTCAGAGGGCATTCTCATGCAGAGAATTTGAAGAAGGGGGGCTAGCTCTACACCAGCAAGTTATATTGCTCATAATCCCTTACTGTCGATGAGGATTGTGTTTAAATTAGCTTTTAGCAGTCTGGTTGCAAAGTAAATATGCTACCCTGGTAATGCCTCGCGTGGAAGAGACTATCAAGTGATTTCTGTTGTATTTTACCAATGAACTGTGTAATGGGAGGGAAAAAAAGGTGTGAAATAGTATTTCAGCCTAGAGGCCCCTCAAACCTTTCCTGAGCTGCCCCATCAGTGCACTGTCCCCCTAATAACTTCTGAACCTTCAGTAAGCATCACCCAAATGTGAAAGAATGAAACTTTCTGAAGGCATTGTCTTCACCTGAGATTCACTCAGGGAAGTCTCAGACTGTAACAGAGCCTCGGGTTAGCAAAGTCGCCGAGGGAAAGGCATTTACAAGTCCTCTGCTCTGCAAATTGCACTGCAGCACCCTTCTCGTCCATAAGCCACATCCATCGTGCTGGGCTTCTCAAACCATCATTGGGGGCTCCAGTGCGGTAGCAGCTGGAGGTGCCATGAGAAAGCCGTGTTAAAGCAGTGGGAACAGCTCACCGAGGAACTTTGTGGTCCAGATAAACTCGCAGCTTAATGAAATGTTTTCAGGTTAGAGCCACTGCGTGCAAATCCTCCGGTGGCAAGGAGGAGGACAGTGCATGGTAAACGGAGGCATAAGTTACGCTGGAGCATTATGTTGTCGGTTAGCAAGGAAGGAGCTGGGGTCGTTCCCTACGGCCAGCAGCTGCTATCAAAGTCACAAAGCCGGGGGATATCTTTGCTTAGAGATCACATGCAAATTGTTGGTTCTCATTTTTCAAGGCAGGAAACAAGAGATTAGTTGAATCGGGAGCCTGGGAGTCAGGACACCTGGTTTACCTTCCTGCTCCACTCTAAGCTTGAGGAGTTACTGTAGGCAAGCATTTAAAATATGGCTTTGCTGCAGACTGCAGTGAAGCATCAAGGTCTGCTCGTTAGTTTTTAATGAGCTAGCTTGGAAGCAATCTGTAGCACTCAGTACTCAGTTAACTTATCCTCAGCTTCATTTCCAGTTCATCCATTAATTTAACTCATGACAGTTGGATTTCAGGGTGTCTCAGGAAGTTCAGCAGGGACCAAATATAATCTAGCACCCTGATCAATCATAGGAAATAAATTTAGTATTAAATGAGCCAATGTTAGATGTTAATTGCCTGACCATAAGGACTCAATTGACTTTGTAAAGTAGGACAGATGGGCTCTGTAGTGCCGAAGAAGGGCAAAATCAGTGGCAAGGAGCCCTGAAGGGGCCATATTTGGAACACAGTTGATCTCACCTACATTTAGAGATGCCCTAGTTACTTTGAGAGTTGGTGGAGAGCGCAGTATCTTTTGGAGAGCGATTCATCTACGTTATTTGAGGCACTGATGAAGTAAAGCATTTGGCAGAGAGGCATCTAGCAGCAAGACTCCGTGCTGGGCCTGGTGAATCCAGTCTTTGAGTCTTTCCAGTAAGTGACTACTTATTTAAAGCGGTGTCTTTATACTAGGGCTTACAGATAAGAGAAGAAACTCTTGCCTAGCTCTGCCATGGCTCTCTGTCCTGGTCTGGGGGCAATACCGTCATGAAGCTGTGGAAAGACAAGGTGGAGGTCAAATCTCCTGTCAGACCAAGAAGTGTAGCTGGGAAAGCGGTAGAATCTTTCATGCCCTTCCAGAGGACATTGGTGCGTGTGGATGATCTGTTAACAGGAAGCCTTTCAGCAGCGTAGGTGAGCTAGCTGGACCTTACTGCAGTGGAACAGCTGAGTCTGGAAGCATCGGTTGGGGAAAAGCCCGTAGGGACGTGAGCAGTTGCACATGAAGGCATGTGCGCTCTCATGCTGTGAAGCTCGGCGTTCTCGAGAGCGCAGGAGGGGTTCTGCCGGAGCTCTGCGATCGGAGCCTGCTCGCTCGGTGGCACCGACGTCTCCAGCGGGAGAGCAGCGGACGGGCGGGCGCTGAAATGTGAGGAGAGGACCACCAGAGGGCGCCCGCGGGAGCGCCGCGGCCGCCGGAGCCGGCTCCTTAAGCAGCGGGCGGCTGGCAAGAGGCTCTGGGTGACTACTAAAAGGCTCTGTGTGATGGCTAGCGTGGCTGAGCTTTGAGAGCCTCGCAGCATCTTTACGAGGAAGCTTCTTCAGGGAGGGAACTGGCCTGGGAAAGTAGCACCGGCTTTTGAGCATAAACCAGAGCAGTGCTGCCACCAAAGGCACCGACGGACGGCAGCCCCGTGCGGGGAGCTCCGTCGGTTGGGAAGGAAGCAAACTACTTAAGAAGGAGCTTCTGCTCCCTCTCTGTTTATTTTGGACAGTGAAATGGATTGTGCAGTGCAGACACGGGGTGATTTTGCTGCTGAGTGTGAATAAGGGAGAGTGTCCGCACGCACAGACCTGCTCAGGTCAGCTGGCTGAAGCGCAGGGTGACAGCTCTGCTCGCCGCTTGTCTTGCCTGTCACACAAGTTCTCTGTCCTTTACAGGCCTCTCCTGGAAGAACTCTGGGTGTTTTACAGAGTTCAGCAGGCATTCATCCTGAGTGGGAACTGCTAGCCAGCCTTAACACATTAATGCAGCCGTAAATGGCTCAAGTCATGTCAGATACAGAGGGCTACCGTGGGTATTAATTACAGAACCAGAGGCACTCGATTTACTTTGTAAGCAATTAAAAGAGGACAGAAACTCAGAGTCTGTCTCTGGGGAAGAGTCATGTCTGTTTAAAAATAACTTCCTACCAGAATAGCTTCACCGTCTCGTGTAATATGAATGGTAGGGGGAGAAGTCCCAGCCCCTTGGGCATGAACAGCACTGCCTCTGCGTGGAAAAATCAAACCCCGCTTTAGAACACTGGAAGTTCCCGGTGAGCTGCCAGCTCCACATGTAGGCACGGACACAAAGCCTCGGCTCCCGGAGCTGGCCGCAGAACACAGCAAATTTCAGCGTCCCCTGGCTTTTTACCCCATAGCAGAAGGCCTGTGTTCCTGTAGACAGATGTGAAGAGGCCAAGGTTTGGGGTTTGCCCTCAGCACACAGTCCAGTATTGCTCTACGTTACCCTGTTCTAGTAGTCTGTCTCTGTTTGGTTCTTTACTTTCCAAATGTGTTTCGTGCTTCAGAGCTTCTGAGCATATCAGTCAGAGCTGGAGTTTGTACCTCTGTCTGCAAGCAAAGCAGATCCGTAGGAAAACTTCATTAACCTGAACCACCTGTTCCCACAGGTGTCCTGACAGAGCGTGAGCATCTGCTTGGATACCTAGTGCACACTGGGTTTGCTCTGAGTGCTTTCCATAACCGCACCCTCTTTATAGAGTACCCTCTGAAAATACCACTGAGTGATGGGGATCCATCAGTGAGAGCCTTCTACTCCTTCAAGCCAATACCCACAGTACCCACCCGTCTCTGCCTCCTAGATCAGACACCTTCAAGTACCTGCTGCTGCACCGCCTTCAACGCAGCGTAGGCAGAGAGGAGAACAGTAAGAGTGTCCCTTCACGACTCACAAGGATTTTGCACTTCAGTGTTCCCCTTCCACCCCTCAGAAATCACCTAGCAGTGGTCGTTACTGCTGTCTTCAGCGTACAGCACGGCATCACAACGTCTGGTGCAGGTTTTCATTGCTATCCTGACTATTGCAGTATTTCTGTGATGGCTTCCCCTCTGCCTGGTTGTGAACGTGGCTGTGGTGGGATTTACAAGAGGAAGGAGTTTAATGCATACAGGCAAGTCAGCGGGAAGAGGAGCTGGCTACTGGTGTTGATTGTTTATTTCAAACTGCAATGAGAGGGGGCTTCAAAACCCACCCAAAAGCTCTCCCAGACAGCGTCTGGCAGCCGGGGGCCATTACCTTTACAGGTCAGTAGAGTCTCTTTGCTTTTATGTCACAGTTTCTAAAGCAGAAACAAGCCAAAGACAGGGAGGAAGAACATGCATTCTGAGCGCCTTTCCCAGGTACAACCTGACTGGAACTGGAAAGCCCATAGAAACAAAGACGTTCAGAGGTGACAGTTCAGAGGCTTCTAGGGCAATTTCAAAATGCTTTGGTGGGAATGGATGGGGTAGTGTGCTAAAGCAGCCTGTGGCAGACAAACAGCTCTTCCCCATCTTCAGAGAGCTTAATGCGCTCTAGGTGGTGTCTCTGTCAAGGGTCGGCATCAAAGGTTAGTGACATCGTGAGCTGTGTTACCCAGGCAGGGGTAGCACTTGATTTTTCAAATGTGTCTGCAACAAAACCTAATCTGCTGTCTTGAGAAAGGTTGACTGACCACAGGGAGGGAAACCAGCAGATCGCAGCGTCTCTCATCTACCCTGTGCCACCGCAGTAAGTACAGGCAAGCCATCTGGAATCTGGTGGTCTAGACCAGGTCAGAAACAGCTCCCTGGGAGACCAACAGTCTGCTAGGAGCTGGAATCCTGTGTGCACTGGAAAGCTAATGGGGTACATAAAGAGTCTTCAAGTGGAGTCTCACGAGTATTGACAATGCACTTCCGTAAATGCACTGCTCTTGATAGGGCAGAGCAGCGTCTACATAGAAGTAAGGCAGCACTGTGCCTGTCAACACTGAGAACTCTACCCCAATGCTTGTGTGTTACACAGGTTAAACCGAAGAAGGAGGTAATCTTTGGTCGGCACTGCCTGAAACGTGCTCAGGTCCTCCTGCAGCAGTTACGCTAGGAGTGTGTGGCTTGTTGTGTGTTCTCTTTGCTGAGTGGACACGTGAAACCAGTGTTGTGCTGTGACTGAGAAAACAACAGTAGAATTTCAGAGCAGAGCTTACAAAAGCTGGGTGCCAGCTGCCCTCTGGAAGGGGTAGGAGGCAGTAGTTCAGCTGGCTTCTCTTCCCTTTTGTAATTTCTGTAGGAGCACAGCACTACCAGACCCCCTGGGCTGAGGCCTTATGTAGTTGTCTGCAGCAGGAGCGCAGAATGCCGCCTGTGTTTAGACCCCTCTGATGATTAACAGTCCCACTTGAAGAGCGCAGCTAACAGAGTCCTTAGTGTTCTCTCACGTGCCTTTTCGACACCACAGCCATCATCAGTTGTAAAGACATCGGTCCTGCAGAGAAAACTCCATGCAAGCTAGAAGAACAGGTCTTAGCAGCAGGCTGACCTTTAAACCCGGGTAACCAACCCAACAGCCCTGTGCTCCTCACCAGGTCACGCGATTTCAGCTACTGCTCCTTCTAAAATAGAGCAAGCTCATCCACCCCACAGGCAGGGACGTTTTGTTACAGCCCACAGGAGCTGTGCCGTGAACGGGGGCAGCCCAAGGTGTTACCCTCACCCGAGCCAGAACGTTTCCACTAACGGATGACCCTGTCTGATGCTCCCTAAAGGTCTCTAGTGTTTCAGTTCCTACCCTCCTCAACCCTCTCTACTTTTTTTTTATAGCTCAACAAACCCAAGCACAGGAGACGGCCCTGCTTTCCTGACCTGGTTCCATCCCTGGTGCCTCTGCACGGCCGCTTTACAGGTAACAAAATGCCTTCTGCAGACTTGATGCCCAAGCATTTAATGCGTTTGAATTTCAGCAGCTGTTAGGCACCTCTACGCACTGGAGGTTCCACATGAACCTTCCTTAAGTTAAATGAGGGTGCTGACACTCTGGACCAGGTTGCCCAGGGAGGTTGTGGCTGCCCCCCAGCTCCCTGGCAGTGTTCAAGGCCAGACTGGCTGGAGCCTTGAGCACCCTGGTCTAGCTGGGGGTGTCCTTGCTCATGGCAGGGGGGTTGGAACTGGATGATCTTTCAGGTCCCTTCCAACCTGAACCTCTCTAGGGATCTGTGAAATACAAAGACATTTTCACGTGAAGTAGCACTGTTTTACTTCTCTTTAGCACGAGTGTTCTTGCTCAAATAAAAGCAGCTACTGTTCAGAAATCTGAGGGCAGATTTGGATCAGCAAGGCTGTACTGAATGCATTTAATGGAGTATAATGTGATTGATACTTCAGTCGTACCTTAAGCACTATCCAAGACCATGCTGGTGTTGGATAAATACAGACTAAAACTCTTCTCTGAAGAGCTTAGCAGATAAAGGGTGAGAGGAGCAGCTCAGAGTTTAAGTGACGTAGCCTTAGCACAGTAAATCTGTAGTGGAACTGGAAACAGGAGGTCAGGTGGTCTAGGTCTAAACCCCGTCCGCTTCAATGTGTGTTCTCCTGGCTTCGGGTTCTCCTGTCTTACTCCTCCAGACACTGTTCTTGGATGAAACGGACTGAACCCCAAGCGCTGCCTGTGCTTGTGCTCTTTCAGCTTCTTCCTCCTTCAGGACTAGCCATCTCTTACACAGATTTCCTTCTCTTTCCAAACATGTTGTTGATTAACTTGGCCATTGACTTTGATCCGCTGGGTCGTCTCTTTTCTTTCCCTTTGGAATTTGAGGTGACGCTCCTCAGGACGTTGGTGAACATTGCCACAACTTCCTGACACTGTTCTGCTGCAGAGAGTTCGCAGAACTGGCAGTTGTTATCTGTTGCCAGCTTCTGTCCTTCGTCCCAGCCGACCTCCCTCACGTGGCACAGATCCTGTTTATTGCCGACCAAAACTACTGGCGACTCGGACGTTCTGAAATGGAAAAGGCTGTGATTAGAGAAGACGGCCGTTACGCTGCTGCGCTCTCTGTTGTGCTACACCCAAAGCGCCCGTGGTCAAGGCCACAGCCGGTGTAAAAACCCGCAGGGACAAACCCGGCCCCCAACCTGGTCGGGTGGTTCGTTTGCTGGAGTGAGATGTTCAAAGATCCAACAGACTAGCTGTTCCCTATCAGTAAACGCTCCTGTTTGGTTCTGTACTCAGTGACTTCATGTACTTCTCCTCCACTGCAGTCTTCATGCTCTGTACACTCCTGGACTTCACGAGGAAGCCAGCTGGTGCGTCGCCCCCGTTCGAACAGAACAGAGACGCATGACAGCTTCATGCAGAACAAACCATAGGGTTCTGCTAGAATGACTTTAGTGTGCGTGGAGGTTTTCTGCTCCACCTTTGCTATAAGGAAAGGATTTCGCTCTCATGTATATAGAAGGCACCTCAGCCGACGGATGCAGTACTGGATGTACATGCACACTCAGCAGCTGCCGTTTTGCTGGTTCCTTTGGAAACCAAGTAGTGTTCGTTACCATCATTCCTCCGTGAGCACGAATCACAGTGGAGACCCCACTGAAGGCTCCTTAGGAGACACTCAGGGTGTGAGATTCATTTCCTGTGGGAAATGCTTCGGTACCTCTCCGCTGGTAACAGAGAGGGGGAGTAAAAGCCATGGTGCCAGATCCTGACCCATGCAGATCGCAGCAGAGCTAAGGTAATGATGTAAACAGGATGTGTTTGGGCTGCACTTTGCTACACAGCTTACCTGCAGTGCCTTCCTGGTGGTGGAGTGCTGCACCACGCGAGTGCTCCTGGGATGCCTGCAGCTCACAGCAGCGTTCCCAGCAGTTCTGCATATTTGCCAAGGGAAAAAGCCATAAACACACTTACTTTTTCCCAGCTCCTCTGTCAGACTCTCGGATCCTGTACAGCAGTGCTTTTGCAAATGCAAACGATGCCCTGTCGCTGATGTCGTAAACAACGATGAATCCGTCAGCCCAGTGCAGTTCATCTGTGAGGGAGAGCTTCCCTCGCTGTGGCTGAAAGAAGTCCACACTCAGACACGAGAAGAATGTTCCTGTAGTCACTTCAGTGTCAAATGGACTGTTCTGTTTAACAATTCCATGCCTGTTACTGCAAACAGGTCAGTGAGGGGCTTGCACTCAGTGCAGGTGACTCCCACCCCAAAGCCTGTGAACAACCATCACTCAGGTGGCATTCTGGATCACTGGCAAATTCACGATGAAAAGTTTGGAACCTGTCTGAGCAGAGAAACGGCATCACGGGCACAGCCAGTGTTCATGCTGAATATTCTGCTGCCCCACATGAGCCCTCAGTCCTTGTGCAGTTTCTGGGTACAGCTCATTCTGGTGACAGCAAGCTTCACTGCTGTGTTTCTTCCCTTGTTAGTGTTTGCTCTTTGCACTGGTCAAGGCTGAAACAGCACCTCCCCGTGGTCTGGACTTCTGCAGAGCCAGGGAAAACCTCTCCTTTCACCGTGCAGTGGACTTCAATTGAACTAGCAATGATAATGGGGCAACAGCGATCCCCCAGTCCCTTCAACCCAAGAAACTCCCGCTGGTGATTCACAGAAAGCAACAGCTGCCAGCTGGTCCATTAAGCTGACAAGTTAACAGCAAAAACTACTTTAACCCAGTTCATCCCTGCCGCTGGTTTGGCGGCAGCTAGCAAGCTCCTGCGAATCCAGTCAGGGGAGATACTGAAAGCTGACAAGGAGAAAGCAGTAAAACAGACGACTGGCTTTTGCTCTGTGGAAAACCCATCCTGAATTGCAGTTCGAGGACTCTCTAGGTTGTTCCCTCACTCGGTTAGTATTCTGCTACTTGCCCCATATAATCTCTACTGGTGTTCTACCCTCATTGCTTTGATTAGAGCTCAGCATCAGCGCAGCACTGTAGTATCACAAACGTGGGCTGGGAGGGCTGTAACCATGAGAGATGATAACTGCCTGCTGGCAGTGAAAGGGGATGCATGAGAAAGAAGAGACAAGTTACCAGAACCATCTGGATACTCCAGTGTCTCTAACATAACAGCTTTTAATGCTGTGGTGACTGTGAAACAGGGTGTGGGGCACAGAACAGTGACTTGTGTGTCACAGCTGTTTCCCAGACAGATAAGGGCAGGGAACTTTGCAGAACAGGGATGGCAGCTACTAGAAGAAGCCTCAAAGAGCAGGGAGATTTCTGGAAACAAACAAAACCAGCAACTCTTCCTTCCCCAGTCTGGCTTCCTCCTGGCACCTTCCCTAGCTATCACGAGATACAGGACCTCTATATCCTAATACCCCCCTCATCTCTTTCTAGAATCACCAGTCTTGTGAGATAAAAAAGTGATACCAGCATTATTTGCTACCTGCTCCTCTGCCGGCACTACGCAGTCAGGAAGAATGCTGAAGTTAGGCCTTGTTCCTAAGCAGGACCTGATACAGGACAGCTCAAACAGTGCTGGCAAGGACTTGCACTTAACAGAGATGATCTCTGCTCCCTCGAAGCAAAAAGGTGCCCAAGCTGTAGCAAACCCCACACCCATAATGCAGTTCAAACAGCTTTATCCTAGGTAGGTCCCGGTCCCAATGCTTCCAGTATCCTCAGAAAGAGGAGATCGCATGCCAGAGGGTTCAATATGGCACTAGGTGGGAGCTACAGGTGGGTGGAGGAAAGTGGAAGCAAGTCCACAGAACAGCAGCCTCTGACAGACTGCACAGTTACGGGGCACAGCAGTGATGTCAGGATCCGCATGGTGCTGCTTGCCTGCAGGAAGATGGTTTTGTGTTCCCCCTGGGTTAAGGTTAAGTGTCATTTAAGTCTGGGTCAGACAGTCAGTGCTTTGGCTTTACCATTCACTGTCACAGCTGGTAAGAGGGAAGATCACTGCCCGAGAGAGAGACCCGTGGGAGCTAATGTGATAAGATGTGATGACAGACCTACATAGGTCTATATGTGTTAAGTTTCTGTAGTCCTGTAGCACCAGGAAAGAAATTAATCCTAAGAACTTTATTGCAGAGCGGTTTACTGTGCCCAGAGTTCAACCCTCAGCACACACAGACTGGCCTCATGGCTTCCCTCAGATCTGTGCCGTGTGGCTTTTACCACAGACAGCACAACCAGCGAGAGCAGGGAAGTGGTTCTCCCTCTGTGCTCAGCACTGTGAGGCCACACCTCGAGTGCTGTGTTCAGTTTTGAGCCCCTCAGCTAAAGACAGGCACTGAGGTGCTGAAGGGGGTCCAAAGACGGGCAGAAAGCTGAAAGGTCTGGAGATGATCAAGCCTTAGAGAAGCAGCTAACAGAACTGGGGCTGCTGAGTCTGAAGGAAAGGAGGCTGAGGGGAGACCTCATCACTGTCTACAACAGCCTGAAAGGAGGTTGTAGAGAGGTGCTGTTGATCTCTTCTCACAAGTGCTGGGATTAGAGGAAATGGCCTCAAGTTGCAGCAGGGAAGGTTTAGATTAGACATTAGGAAAATCTTCTTAGCTGAAGGGGCCATCAGGCCTTGGAGCAGGCTGCCCAGGGAAACAGCTGAATCATCATCCCTGGCTGTGTTTGACAGTCATGTGGATGCGGAGCTTAAGGCCAGGGCTCAGCAGGGGGCTCGGCAGAGTTATTTTCATGGTTAGCCTGCATGATCCTGAAGATCTTTTTCAACCTAAATGATCCCTTGATTCCAGTGCCAGTCTCACCTCCACCCCTGCCCAGGCCCAGCTGCTTTTGATTCTGTGGACCTGTAATAAACTGCTCAATTCATCAACTCAATGTCACTCATTTCAGGTCTTGGAGGTACCTGCATATAGTCCCGCACCCTCGCTCTGTGCTCACCAATACAAGGCACAAGTAGAGAACATTCTAGCACTGTTCCAAACACAGAAGCACTTACAGCAAATGTAAGCAGAGAAGAGTTTAGTCCATAACACTGGGAAGAGCTTGGCAGCTCTGAGTCCCAGTAACCACAGAATTTCTAGTCTTCAAAAAAAGCCCCAGAACCCAAACAACCCAGCAAGCACAGACGGCAAGGACTGACAAAGAGCCTGCGAACTCCCAGCCCTTTTCAGCATTACACAGGTGGAATGAAGAGCATCCTCTCCTCGCCCCTGAAACTTCTTACCTGTGAACAAGGGTCATAAATCTCCAGGTGTATCTGCCTCCCGTCCAGGCACAAGCGTTTAGTGTACATGCATTCTGAAAGAGACACGGCATCCAAGGAAATTAGTCACGGGGGGTGGTGAAGAAAGGGCCACGCAGAGATCGCAAGGATTCCTGAGGAGTGTTTGGTTTTTCCAGGGGGTTAGTTTGTGTGTGGTGATGGTTTGAGGAGGAGGGTAGGCGTGGGTTCTTTTCTGCACTGGTGCAGGTCTCAGTTTGTGTTTTGTTTGGTGGTTGGGGTTTTACACAGAGTGGGAACAAACCCATTTCAGCTCACTAACGCTTGAGCTGTTTGTAATCCTAAGCTGCCCAACACCACGGCGGTTCTCCCATTAAAGTGTGGGTACAGGTCATTATTTTACTCTAGTTTTCCTCTTCCAGAGTAGAGGGCGGGGGGGATGCTCAGTGCTCAGACTCAGCTAAATGCTGATGACGACTCAGCTTGATACCAAGGCTCAAGATTCTGCTGAGAAGTCATTATTTGGTCATAATGTCTATTTGCCACTACATCTGGTGCTTTAAGAACTGTCACACTGGCTACCGAGAGACCAACAGTACTGAGACCCCATCCTTAGACTAGGCCCAAAAATAACATCAGATCTCAAATTGAGGACTCTCCACCACCACTGTGTTTAATCGTGGGAACTCTGCTGCACACAGACCAGCAATGTTATTTCAAGCAGCAGTTTGTTCTAAACAAGGGCAGCCACCTTGTGTTCACAGTGCTAGATGTCAACAGGCTGCCTACAGCGCAAGTTCCCAGAGTCACCGACATTGGCACTGCTGAAGTGTGCCTGTCAAACTAAGCGTAATGAGGACACAGGTACAGGCTGTGATCTTGGGAACTCGGCACCTTCAGTTCAGTGCCTCGTTCCTCTTGGGAGCATTCTCCATGTACATCTCTAGAGTTCAGCTGGTGACAAACAACCAGTCCCGAGCATCTTGGGTACAAAATCTGCAGCCCTTCAGTGTTTTCCACAGCTAAACAGCATTTTAATGAGTACTTTGACTCCATTAAATGTGGGGTGATCTTTGTCACCCACATTACCACTTTCCTCCCCTCTTCTTGTAGAAGTAGGACTTCATTATCTTCCAAGGAACAACTGTTGGGCATGGCTGGGTGGGGAGGGCATGCCTTGTCTGAGACTCGCAGTACAGGGCGCTCAGAACACGGAAACCCAAGCCACCTACAAAAGAAAGCAGAACACACTACATAATGTAGCGTGTGACAGCCCAGAGCTCGACAAACCATCTGGACACAAAGGGTCTCCTCAGTCTGTCTCAGAGGAACTGCAAGTAGAGCGTGGATGTACAACTGTCACTTTACTACTGGATGTGATTCACCTCTCCGCTTCCAATTCCTTTTCTATTTATGGACCATGGAAAGCTACTCTGACTTTTGTTTCTGGACAGAGTCCTTCACTTCAGCAGGAAAGGTGAGGTAGATAACAATCTCCATTCCTTGTTAAGGCTAGGGAGTTCTCACTCACTGGTCGGAGCGGCACACTCCCAGCAGTGCTCAGGTATCGGTTCAACAGTGCTTCTACCCAGGATATTAAAGTTCAAGGTCTGCTTTGCCATCTTCCAAAACTTCAGAAGCGTCTGAAGGATAAGCAATCGTCGTTCCGACAGGATGGCCACACTCCATCCTCCTCACCATGAGGCTTTCACAAAGCTAAGGAATCCCTGCTGGCCCTGCAGAACCGGGGGCTTTGCATTATGCTCAGATCAACTGGATGATCTTTAAGGTCTTTTCCAGCCTCGTCATTACTGTGACACTGTGTGTAGTGCCAATTCAACCAGCTGCTTCCCCTCTCCTCCACAGTTTAGGAGGAGAAATTCCATGGAACGGGTGGGTTATTTTGGAGACGGCTGCATTTTAGGTTCTCTCTTTCTTCTCCATCACCTCTTTGGCGGAGCTTGCTGTGCCCTGCACCTTCCTCCCTCCCGAGTCTTTTCACGGTCACTCTGACAAGAGCACTTCGTGCCCGGCTGTGCAGCTGGAGCTGCCGGGGGTGCCTCGGCACAGCCTCCCGGCCTCTGCGTCCCCGGTGAAGCGGCGCCTCTCGCCGCTAACTGAGTGAAAACTTCCCCGGCTCCGGGAGGCTCCGGGAAACCCGGCCGGTACCCAACTGCCTCAAGCATCGCGCCTGGCGCTCCGCGGGGAGCCCCGCACCGCCCAGACCCGGTAAGACCCGCGGGGCAACCTCCCCCCAGCACCTCTCCTCCCCAG
>VZRI01012256.1:0-98477 GCA_013397515.1 Upupa epops | reverse complement strand
CACCGCCGCTGGACGCGTACTCGCCAATGAAGCGCCCGGTCAGGAACCGCACGGCCAGCGCTGCGGGGGAGAAGCACGCGACACGGTTAGCGGGGTCCCGCCTCGGCCCCGCTGCCGCGGCCAGGACGGGGGTCACCGGCGTCGCCCCCCGCCCGCGGCCTTACCCGACTTGCCGGCTCCGCGACCGCCCAGCACGGCCACCTTCACCTCGGCCATGCCGCTGCTGCCTGCCGCCCCGCCGCCTCCGGGCCTTTATAGCCCCTCGGCGACACCGCCCCGCAGCCCCCTACCTCCGGCAGCCCCCGCTGCTATCCCCGCCCCACCGGCGCGGCCGGGGGGCACAGCCCGCCCTCCTCCCGCAGGGCTCCGGGGCGTCCGCCGACAGTCCTCGGTCCCCTTTGCCGTGGTCCTCGCCCTCCTCTTCGTCCCCGCTCTCCCCCCCTCGGACCTCGCGAACTTTCTGCAGGGGTCTCCTGCTCCTCTCCCCCCCGCTTCCTCTCCCTCCCAGCCCCGTGGAGGAGAGGGCAACAGCTGGTCGGACCCCCCGACGCCAGGTAACCGAACGGGAGGCGGCGCAGGCATGTCCCGGCTGCCCGCTGGAACGCAGGCTGTCAGCCTCCGGTACCGGGGCTGGGAAAGCGACGGAAGGACCAGGAGCGTCAGGGGTTTAACTGATTTTGGGGTGTCTGTTAGTTCCCCCCAGCAAACCGCACTTCTCTGGTGTCCTCCGCCCCGCGTTTCAAAACTCTCCTTCCTCACTCACGAAACCTCAGATCTGCAGAAACCTGGGGGGATGTGGTGTTTGTCTGCCGTTTATATCTCTGGGTGTCTCTGTTCGATGTCAAGTTCCAAGGTGGATGGTGCCTAGCTGAGGATTGAGACCCTCCTCAGAGACAGGACAAAGGGGGAATGGTTTCACACAGGAAGAGAGCAGGTTCACACAGATCTTAGGAGGAAATGCCTCCTGGTGAGGATGGAGAGGCACTGGAGGAGGGTGCCAAGGGAAACTGGAAGGGCCTCTTCCTGGAAGTGTCTGATTCCCGGCTGGATGGGGCTCTGAGCAAGCTGGTCTAGTGGGAGGAGTCCCTACCACTGCAGGGAGCTTGGAACTAGGTGATCTCTGAGGTCTTCTCCAGCCTAACCTGTTCTGTTTCAAGAAGATGGAGCACAAAGGGCTAAGCCCTCTGAAAAGGCCCCTGTTATCCACCCTAAGGCTGATTTTTCGAGGAGGTTCCTCATGCTCTCCAATGGCTGTCTAACTCTGTGAGGGCATAAGACATTTGAGCACATAGGTTTGGTCAGTTCACTGGTGAGTAAGAGACTGCTCCAGCGTCCAAGTCATGCGTACTCTCTTTACTTGTATGAATATCTACAAGTAAATATATATATATATATAAATATATAAATATTATAAATAATAATATATAAATATATACAGAGTCACAGGACTCTTGAAGCTGGAGGACACCTCTAAGATCACCCAGTCCAGCCTGTAACCTTCCATCACCAGAGCTTCTCTCAGTTACACTTCATGTAGTCTCTGTGGCTTGGATGTGGTTCCTCGTTTTGCTGGTCTTCNCAAAGGGGGAATGGTTTCACACAGGAAGAGAGCAGGTTCACACAGATCTTAGGAGGAAATGCCTCCTGGTGAGGATGGAGAGGCACTGGAGGAGGGTGCCAAGGGAAACTGGAAGGGCCTCTTCCTGGAAGTGTCTGATTCCCGGCTGGATGGGGCTCTGAGCAAGCTGGTCTAGTGGGAGGAGTCCCTACCACTGCAGGGAGCTTGGAACTAGGTGATCTCTGAGGTCTTCTCCAGCCTAACCTGTTCTGTTTCAAGAAGATGGAGCACAAAGGGCTAAGCCCTCTGAAAAGGCCCCTGTTATCCACCCTAAGGCTGATTTTTCGAGGAGGTTCCTCATGCTCTCCAATGGCTGTCTAACTCTGTGAGGGCATAAGACATTTGAGCACATAGGTTTGGTCAGTTCACTGGTGAGTAAGAGACTGCTCCAGCGTCCAAGTCATGCGTACTCTCTTTACTTGTATGAATATCTACAAGTAAATATATATATATATATAAATATATAAATATTATAAATAATAATATATAAATATATACAGAGTCATAGGACTCTTGAAGCTAGAGGACACCTCTAAGATCACCCAGTCCAGCCTGTAACCTACCATCACCAGAGCTTCTCTCAGTTACACTTCATGTAGTCTCTGTGGCTTGGATGTGGTTCCTCATTGTGCTGGTCTTGCTCTCTGATGAAACCTGCATTTATCTGCTTCAGTGAAGTGCTGCTTCAATGGGCTTGCTGGTGGGTGTTAGAGATCCCGCAGGCTTACAGGAGCTCACAAAAACAGGCAGGTGTTTGAACAGGTGTGAGAGCTGAGGAAAGAGCTCACTGGAGGAAAATGTATTTGTAGGCACAGCTTAGCTCCAGAGCCTCTGACTGAGAGGCTGCTGCGGGCTGGAGGTGTTCTCGGGGGATGCCCTCAGCTTGCCCTATGGAGTTAGGTTCTGTCAGTAGTTTTCTGCAAGGAAAAAGTTCCTCTCTAAAAAGAACTCTGCCTTTTTGTGGCTGTTTTAACTTCAGTCGTTGCAGTGGTGGGGTGCTCAGATCACTAGGCTGGCTGCAGTCAGTGCTGGTGAATCTGGCACAGCTTAGTGTTTCATGATTTGATTGACATTGAAACCAAGACGACAGGCTGAAGCACCTGAACAGCTGTGCAGGTTTAACCCAGAGAAATGGTCCAAGGTGCAGGAGAACAGAGGCTCTCCCTGCTGCTCTCATTACTGGGTGTCACCCCTGTTAAAGATTATGCTCTGTGGCGGTTGCATTCCTTCCGGGAATAGCCGAGAGAGGAGAGGGACCGTGTGTTGGCTGCATTCTGTAAGCACTGTCCTTACAGAAGCACAGAGGCCAGCTTTCAGTGTGGGATGCAGCAGTGTGGATGTTTGTGCCCTGAAAGACTCTTTCTCCATTGCTTTCCAGAACTAAGTGGAGTTGAGAACATTTGTCAGCAGGAATCCTTGAATGCCTGCCCTGAGCAAGTTAGTTTGCACCTTCGTTACCAACTTTCCCATCCATTCCTGCTGCTTTGCATTTTGCAAGGTGTTGGAGAGATACTAGATGGCAAATCTCCAGCCTCCTTTGCGCGATGCCCCCAAACTCAGCTGCGGGAGGCTCTCACCTCTCCAAACAATGACCTGCTGGCATTTCCAGCTGCAGTGAATGTTTGTGTTGATCGGTTCATTGCGACACTTCAGGTAACAGTAAGCTTGAAGGAAGGGACTGTGTGTTAGAAGAGGGGCTGTGAAGTAAAAATGCATTAGTGATTAATTATTTGCTGGGATTTGGCCTTTGCTATCAAACCCCGTGGTTTTGAGGTTGAAGAGTGCCGCAGTAAAGCCTCTTTGACTTGTCTCCGCTGCTTGCTTTCTGTTAACGAGGCCCTTACCTGCAGCTTGTACAACTGCCTCGTTTGGTTCCTTCCGGCACTAAATCTGAGGCCATCCCTCTGTACCGGAGTGGTTGTGATCCCGTGATTCGCAGGCATCTGTACAGGGGTAGAGGTGCACAGCAAGCGCTTCCTCTCTCCAGTGCGCAGGAGGTCGTGTGCTAGTCACAGCTCTGGCGGCCAGAGATGAGTTGACGGTGTGAGGCTCAAGTCTGAACGTAATAAACTTCCCTCACAAGTGTAAAGCTCTAGCTGTAGCAGCAGTAGCTCCTGACAGTACAGTGACCACAGCCTGGGTATCGGGCTTTTGCAGTGAATGTGGGGCAGGACCGGGCTTTGAACTGTTTACTCTTCAGGTTTTCACCAGTGCAGGGCACTGGGCAGGTGAGGCTGCCTTGTGTTTTACTGCTGGTTCTGTGGAGCAGGACTTCTGTGGTTGATGCCAGACCTATGTGAGGTTGAACTGCTTGTGGAGAAAGTTCACATCCAGAAAACCTTTCTTTTGAGCTTTCTTCATGCAGCTGAGCTGCTGGAGAGGAAGTGGAATTGGAGGTACGAGGTGATCGGTGCTCTGTGTGCTCTTTGATCCAAGAAACACCGTTAGAAACTTCTGGCTACAGCAGGTGCCAGCTCTTTGCTCTGTATGGGGTAGGATTTCTAGAGGCTGGAGAGTATTGTGTCCCTGCAGAGTTCGCTCCTTTTCGCCTTCTGGAGTAATGCTTTCCAAACCAGACACCTTGTACCGCCTGCTTTCCACCAGTGTAATTTACCTTCGTGTTCTCTGTTGCTCTGCCTGTGAGGATGTTCACACGTGGCAAAACCCCGAAGAACCCCAGCTAGTGAGCTGCCAGAGCCATCGCGCTCAGGCAGCCGCGGAGAGAAAAGGCACCATTTCCACCAAACGCAGAGCAAGTCAAACAGACCCTGGGCTCTCATCCTCGGCGGAACTCAGATGTGGCTGTTTTGAGGAAAGACACCAGGAAAGAGCCTGGCTGCTTTGTTTCATTCACGTGTCTGGGGTATTTTGAATTCCTCAGGATAAAGAAAGGTGCTTTGGTGTGAAGAGGATTTAGCGCAGTAGAAGGTGCTGCGCTTACAGTACTCCTCCTACAATCTAGAAACCAAGTGCCATGAACAAGAGCTGCAAGAACTGCAACTGATGGGTTTTCCCCAAAACATCTGAAAGAAACAGGGCTCTGGAAACAGGGATGAAAGCAGAGCATCAGAGTACGAGGTTCCAGTCGCAGTGTAGTAGGAAAATCAGACTCTAATGAACTTTGCCACTGACGGGGGAGCCGGTCACAACTGGGGCTTAGGGCTGGGAATGCTGTCTAACTTCCCTGTATCTGCTGTGGGGGCGAGTGCTTTTGAGTGGTCATTGATGTTCAGTCTGCTTCATGATGAAAGCCCTACTGAGATTTCTCAAAGAGGTTACAGAGAGATAAAGCAGTGTTTGAATTTGCAGCAGTGAAATGCCAGCGCGCGTTCTTATCTCAAGTGCACGTGAGAAACAGCCTGTAGTGGAAGTGAGGTCCTTCTGCACGATGCCTCAGGTGGTAGTGTTGAGTTACGATGCCTTACCCTCTGCTTGCAACCCTTCAAGTTTAATGTCAGCTCCCTCAATAGTCAGGAGAGGCATGAGGTTGTTTCCAGCATTTTAGAGATGAAGGAAGACTCCAGCTGAGCATCTTCCTCGCCATCTCCAGTACTCAGGACTCTCGAAAGTCCCATCTCCTGCGTTGTTTGATTGCGGGTACGTTCTGCAAAATCGCTGTGTTCAAACAGTAGCTGTGAGGCAGAGGGTGGATTTTGTTTCTCCCCAGTGAGGCTTCTCTCTCTCTGAGTCCATGACTCGCCTTGCTGTGGGATGGCAGAAGCAGGAGCAGCGCTTTTACAATAGCTTTGTCTTTTCTGATTCTGGATTTAAGGCACTCAGCAGTGCCTGCCCCGTTACGCGTGTGGCAGTGCTTGGCTGTAGGATGCGCAGCATCTCACACTAAGACATTTTACTCCAGATTTTTATTAGATCACAGCATCAATAAGCAGTTACTAGAGTCCTAAGCTCTGCTGGATTGGTACTGTGAAGAGCTGAAGTTGTGCTGCGTCCAACACGAACTAGAGGAGAAAGGGAAACGTAGGCAACATTGATTTATAGCCTCCTGTTCCTGGGCAGAGGCACGGTGTCCAGAGCGACACGCGACACGTATCGGAGTCTAAGCACTGCAGTAAACAAGCTTCTCTCCAAATTGGAGGGCTGTGCACTTGGTGACTGGACTGTCTGATGGGTAACAAACTGCTTGGATGGCTGCTTGCAGAGGGCAGTGGGGAGCTTGTCCTGGCCAAGCTGGAGCAGTGGGCCTGTGAACACCACGAGGCTCGCCAAGGCAGAGCGCTTCGGCTAGTGAGTAATTGTACACGATTTGTTTCTCAAACAAGGGGGTTGATAGGTGAAGGTGCCAGAATCAAACCAAGTGCTGTGGTACAGGACAGGACAGGGTGACCTGATGACAGTGACATCTGAGACTCCTTCTAGGCATTAATTTCTGTCATGTAGTGTCTGCATGTAGAACTGTAACACGTAATGAGAGAGTCTCCTGCCCTCTGCTTCGAAACTGTAGGGAGATGCTAAGTAGCCGGTGCACAGACTAGCAGATTTCACACTCTTTTCTCAGGTAGCAGCGTGGGACCTGAAATTCTAAAGCTGCAAGGCTGTCCAAAGAGAAGGGATAGTATTTGCCTTGTGTGCACGCTCTCGTTGTGGAAGTGGTTTTGATGTGATGGTTAACTTCACCGAAGGTGGTTTGCAGTCCACTCCTGTCGCAGTTACAGCTGAGCAGTGAAAATCATCTTTAGAAGGTCTAGGGCAGTGCTTTTGCTGACGCTCTCTGAAATGCACAGGGACCTGTGAAATCATCCCAGAAAGTGTGGGGTACAATTCAAGGTAGAGATTAGCGCAGCGTAGCGGTAGAACACTCTAGCAGCTCTCAGGAGAGCTGCCTGGAAAGCTCACAGTGACAACCACGAGAGGTTTTTTTAAGGGCCTTCTGACACTGCAGCCGACCCTGTGGTTGACATTTCTGGGGTCAGGTTTTCTAACGAAATGCACCGAGTGCTTTGTTCAGGGCAGCCTCAGCAGAAGGGGCTGACACACAGGTTCAGACCCAGACTGCCACTGCAGGTGGAACTGGTAACGGGTGCTCTGGTTCTGTTTCACAGACAGAAGCCGGGGTTCCACAGTGATTGTTCTGCTCCCAGTCGCTACTGATGGTGATCCTGTTTGTGGACGTTTCCTCTGTGTGGGCAGTGGGAATTGCCTGGCACAGCCAGCGTTACCTCCCAGTTCTCAGTAGGCGTTTTGTTTTCCTTGGTGCAGCAGACAGCACAAGCGTCTCGGGGCTGGAACTAAAACAAAAAACCATGGAGTATTTGTCTTGGTCTGAAATCTAACGGGTTCTGGTCTGACTCAGACCTCACTGATGTCTACAAATGTGTGTCTGTGTCACAGAATGGAATCCTTAGGGATCAGAAGGGACCAGTCCAACCCCCTGCCACAGCAGGATCACCCAGACCCAGTGGCACAGGAACACAGCCAGGCGGGGCTGGAACGTCTGCAGAGAAGGAGACTCCACAACCCCCCTGGGCAGCCTGTGCCAGTGCTCCGGGACCCTCCCTGGGAAGCAGGTCCTGCTGATATAGGTAGGGAACCTCCTCTGTTCCAGCTGGCACCCAGTGCCCCTTGTCCTATTGCCAGATGCCCTTGAGCAGAGCCTGGCTCCATCGTCCTGACACCCACCCCTCCCCTGTTTACAGACATGAATGAGGTCCCCCCTCAGCCTCCTCCAAGCTCAAGAGCCCCAGCTCCCTCAGCCTTTCCTCATCAGGGAGCTGCCCTACTGCCTTCATTATATTTTCACAAAATAACCCGAAGAACTAATCTTCTCCAGTTTTACAGCTCTGAATTCCTAAAGGAAGTAATGTTAGATCCCATTTTTGTTCACGTGGGAACAGCCCGGGTCCCTTACAGCCCTAACATCCCGTCCTAATGTGTTCCCAGTCGTGAGGCTATTACCACCGCTTTGGGAGGGCAGCAGGAGTGGGGTTTCACAGGGTGCTGCTCCATCCTCAACAAGCTGGGGCATGGCTGTGCCGGGCACCCAGCTCTGATGCAGGCTCACCTCAGCAATGTTTTCTGCGTCGCTGCTCCTGCAGCCCTGAATGCCCATTGTCCCGAATCCATGGGCCAGGCCCGCTGCAGCCTCTACAATACAGTCTCTCTCTGAAGGCTCTGCTTTCCTTACACCCGTGGTTAGAGTCAGAGATTTTCTACTCTGTTATAAAGTCGGTTCAGATTCGGTCTGAGCGAGAGCAGCTTTTGTGTTCTCTCACACCCTTGGCTTCCTTTGTAAAACTCTTCAGAAACCTCTGTTGGTCAAGCAGAAAACAAGAGGAAGCATTCCTGCACTGGTCTGAGCTGGGGCAGCAGGGGTGGGCTTTGCCTGTCTTACTGAGGGGTTTTTATGATCATTTGGTGTCATAAGACCATCACTGCCGAGTGCCCTCAAGAGCCTCCTCCTGCTCCTGCTGAAGTCAGCGGTCAGTGTTAGAGTAGAATGGTGGTCAGAGGCGCAAAGTGACTCTATCACGCTGACGTGCTGGGAGCACTACGTTTACTTGTTCTCAGTGACTTACAGGCCAGATCTGCTCAGTTTACGAGTCCAACATTTTTTGTTGACCTCCAGGACTGCAGTCGGTCTGTCTGAGGAATCAGAGCTGTTCCTCCTGCTTCAGCGTGCAGACAGCTCTGCGTCTGGCTGACACGTTGCTGATCATGGAATCATGAGGGATCGGAAGGGACCTCAAAGGATCATCTGCCACGCTGAATCCACCATGCCTGTCTTTGTCTGTCCGAGCTCTGGAGAGTGAAGATGGCCACGGTGAAAATGTCAGTCGGTGATTAAACAGATAGAGCTTGCGGAGGAAGCAGACACCGGGGGGAGGTAAGGGCAATTCCTGCCTCTACAGAGACTTGTCTGATTCTCCCTCTGGGGAATCTGTCACCTGCTTTCTCTAGGTATTTCTATTTTGTTCCTCAAATTCACTGCCCATGAGAGGTCACAGAAGTGCTAGTGGTTGCCTTCATCTTCAGAGCCCTGTCTCCTCTGCACTGCAGACCGCTTCAGTGGTGTTACCAGTCTGTGGCAGGTGAGGCTGCTTTGTAAATGAGGGTGTGCAGGACTGAAGAGCTGAGGGTGGATCTTGCTCTGCATCCCTGGCCAGCTGTAAGCCTCTGAATGGCAGGGGATTGCTCCTCCCCCAAGAAGGCCTGAGCTTGCACAGGTGAGAGAAGTTTTTGTGAGATGCTAGTGCATAAGAAGGATGGAATAGAGCAAACAAGGAGCAGGTGGAAGGCTGGAGAGTGAGAAGCTGAAGAGGAGCACACAGCTTCACTGTAAGGTGCTGCAGTAATGTTCTGGGGGCAGTGTGAAGAGTCTTTCTTGAAAAAAGCAGCCAGCAGTTGCTGAATGAGAAAGAAATGCAATCCCAAATGCTCAGCCCTGGAGATGAGCCAGGTTGGCTTCAAACCTTTCTAGTTAGTGCTTTGTCTTATAGGTGTCAGTTTTCTGTCTCTGAGGTCTGGTTTTGGGTTTCTTTTTTGTTGGTTGAAGTTTTTGTGCCTGTAAGAGCCAGTGTGAGAATCAGGAGCGTTTGCTGTTGGTAGATGTGCTCAGCTTATGGAGTAGCTAGATGATTTGCTGTTGCTTTTCAGTGTCAGTAAGGTGTGGCTGTATGTGCCATGGCAGGATCCTGCCTTTGATTTGTGCTGAGTCTCCTCATCTTTTCAGGATCTGTGATCTTCCAGTTGTGTGAAAAAGCCTGTTTGCCAGCATAGTGGGATGGTCCATGTGCGTGCACACAGCAGTTGATCACATGGAATCCTTAGGGATCAGAAGGGACCTCGAGAGATCATCCAGTCCAATCCCCCTGCCACAGCCGGATCACGCAGACCAAGTGGCACAGGAACACAGCCAGGGGGGTCTGGAACATCTCCAGAGAAGGAGACTCCACAACCCCCCTGGGCAGCCTGGTCCAGTGCTCCGGGACCCTCCCTGGGAAGGAGGTCCTGCTGGTGTTTATGTGGATCCGCTGTTCCTCTGCTGGCTGTGCTGGTGTGCTGTAAATGCAGAGCTCAGCCCTGTGGTGCCAGCAAGGACCCTGTTTTCACGAAATGTCTGCATTTCACAGTAATAGTGCAAAGGCAGACCCAGGCCAAGAAACAATAGAGGAGACACAGCGAAGCTGTCACAGACCCCTTCCTCCCCCGTTCAGGAGTAGAAGCAAACACAACTGCCTCAGCTCTCCGTTTAGTAACTTCAGTGACCCTTGGCTTTTCTGATGCACTCTGGCAGTGATGGAGTGTGCAGGGGTTGCTCTCTTTGGCAAAAGACCCCCCTGAACCTGTCAGGCAGCGGTGAGCGCATGGTTTAGAGGCAGCCTCATAGTGGAGGGGGTTTGGACTTAACTTTTCAGGCTCGGGAGTTTTCCTCCTCTTCGGAGCAGCGCCCTGTGGTGCTGGTTGCGTGTCAGTGAAAGCATTAAGCCAGAGGTGTGCTGTATGGAACTTAGAGGTGGCCTGTGTGGAAATCCAGAGGTGGATAAGTCGCGAGAAGCTGTTCTGCCTGACCAGAGGACGCTCTGCATTGAGCTGTCCTGCGCAAGGCCTTGTTTTAGCAGTTCCTAACGATGCATCCCCTTTACGTGTCCGTTAACGCAGCCTGGTGTTTGCCAGGAAGCTCTCACGAGCAGGTACAGTGAGGACAAGGTGGTCTGGTGAGGTTCCTGCTGAATTTGTTTATAAACAGGGACAGCACAGCCGTAACACTGGAATGAGGAGTGAAGACAGATAGTCTGTTTGCCTCAAGGGCGAGAGTTAAAGCTAGGCAGTCAGTTCTCTCTTGTTTTGCCACGGATGCCATCTCTCTCTCTCTCTCGCAGGGCATGTGCACAGCGCTTGGGTTGGTGATTGTAGTGCTGCTGGTGCTAGCCAGAAACGCAGATGGATGGCTTCTGGTGTGTGCGTGGTCACAGTAGTGTGCTCCTCTGTACCCTCAACGGAGGAATTTATCCAGTGTTTGGTTTACACCAGAGTGCAGCCTTGGCTGCCTTCCAGACTCCTAGGAATACATTCCCTACTGGAATTGTTATGTAAATAACTGTGTGGAGTTACATGGGGGATGAGAACCCAGGGAGCAGGTTTGCTCTGCAGCGGTGAGAACTGTAAAAGGAGAGTGAGAAGTCAGATACACGGGTGTATTCCTGCTCACCTGTCTCCTCCTTTCCCAAAGCATCAAGGACACTGGGTTCTGCTGAGCTCCTTTTTGCACTGCGACAGGTGACCACTGCGACAGGGCTCTGTGCCCTCTTCGTCTGTATCCCCTTTGTGTGTGACCGCCTGTGCTAACCTGTACCAGTCAGTCAATACAGACACTTCCATGCCGGGTACTATGGAAGGGTACCCGTTGCTGTAGCGGTTTCAGTGCGTAGCCTCGATAGATGTTGGAACAGCAGCAGTCCCACTGCTCGGCTTTTTAAAGGCAAGGGTTAGCATGCCTTGTTTAGGCTCTCCAATTCTTAGTGTCTGAAATATATTCTACTTTATTGGTTTAATTAAATGTCAGGTGGTTGTTTTGCCTTTCCGGTGGGTTTGCATAGCTGAAGGCTCTCTAAATTGGTAGGGCACCTCTCCTGTTCTTGCTGTAGAAGTGCCTAACACACAACCTGCCGTAAGCCCATGCCATTTGTCATCTTGTTCTCAGCGTGGCCTCTGCTTCTGCCAGAATCAATTGTTTAAGGATCAGCTCCATGAGAGCTTTCATAACTTCAGGGCATGTAAACCAGGAGGGGTCCTTGGGTTTGTGTGGCCTAACCCCAAGATACTCCATAAATCCTGAGGCAGTGCCTCCGTCTGACAGTGTTTATCTGTCCCCGTTAGGTCCCATGACTTGGGTTAAGTTTAGTGTTAGTGGGAGCGAGCTGTTCGTATCTTCCAGGAAGGCTTTCTGCTGCCTAGGCTGTGAGATGGCCAGAAATGGAGATCTTGGCTGCTGAGCTGCTGCGAGTAAAGAAATCCCCTTTGCAGCTCTGAAACAGTCGAGTCGTTCAGTCCCCAACTGACCCACTGTGGCTGCAGTGCCCGTTCTTAGGAGGGGTTTGTCAGGTCACTTCAGACCTGGAGCACATTCTGAAGCAGGGTTGCTGATCCTTGTTCATCTCCTCCTGCTCCCCCATCCACGTTTCCCAGCCCTCCCCTCATTGCTGTGTGGGTCACACAATGTCCTGGAGCTGGTGAGCAGTCGCCTGGGGATGAACCTGCAGCAGCTGCATCCCAGGCGCAGGAGCGTGGCTGATGTGACCCAGCTGCAGGGAGGCTGTGGGGCCGTGAGAGCGGGCTTGGGCTGCTCTGAAACAGCCCTCACTTCTCCCCCTTCCCCTTGCACTGCAAGAGCGTAATGCCTGGGCATCAGGCCCTCGGCACCCCACGCATCCTTTCCTGGCGGACTGTGCTGTCTGGTAGTGTAAAAACAGCCTCTGTTTGAAGGGCAGTTCAGTACCTAGAAACCTTTGCCTGTGGAAGTATTTACAGAGGGCATGGTGTCATCACGGTGTCCTCTCGGCTAAGAGATTTTAAATGCTTAGGTCTTCTGCTAACCCTTTTTTGATGTTCCTGAGCAGTGTTCTGCTGCTTCAGAGGTTCTCTAGAAATGTTCTAAAAATCATAGACTCATCAGGGATTGGAAGGGACCTTGAAAGACCATCCAGTCCAACCCCCTGCCACAGCAGGATCACCCAGATTAGGTCCCGGTGGGTTTCAAACTTCTCCAGAGAAGGAGACTCCACAAACCCCCCAAGCAGCCCCCTTCAGCCCCCCATCTCCCTCCCTGGGAAGAAGTTATAGAATTGGTCAGGGTTGGAAGGGACCCCAGGATCATCCAGTTCCAACCCCCCTGCCATGGGCAGGGACACCCCACCCTAGAGCAGGCTGGCCAGAACCTCATCCAGCCTGGCCTTAAACACCTCCAGGGACGGGGCCCCAACCACCTCCCTGGGCAACTGAGTCCAGACTCCCCCCGCTCTCCTGGTGAAGCACTTCTTCCTCAAGTCTCAGTCTCCCCATCCCCAGCTTTGCTCCATTCCCCCAGTCCTGTTGCTCCCTGAGATCCTAAAAAGCCCCTCCCCAGCTTTTTTGTAGCCCCCTTCAGATCCTGGAGGCCACACTAAGGTCACCTGGGAGCCTCCTCTTCACCAGACTGATTCTCAGTAGGAATGTAGAGTGCTGAGTGCTGATCAGAATATTCTGCCACTTCAGCTGAACTGTCACACGGAAGAAGAGGCTGATTCAGTTTGTATCTAGTTGGGTGAACCCCAGTGAAACCAGGGTTGTTGCTCGTTTTCCTGCCCCCTGGGCCAGCACAGTCCCCCTTTGGCAGGGCTATAGCTAGTACCAGTCGTTGGACCTCATTCATGTGCACAAATATGGAAGGGGTGGGGGTCAGGAGGAAGGAGCCAGGCTCTGCTCAGGGGCACCCAATGCCAGGACAAGGGACTCTGGGTGCCAGCTGGAACAGAGGAGGTTCCCTGTCAGTATCAGCAGGACCTTCTTCCCGATGAGGGTGCCAGAGCCCTGGCAGGGGCTGCCCAGGGGGGTTGTGGAGTCTCCTTCTCTGGAGATACTTCAAACCTGCCTGGCCTGTTCCTGTGCCACTGGATCTAGGGGCTCCTGCTGTGGCAGGGGGACTGAACTGGATGATCTTTTGAGGTCTCTTCCAAGCCCCAGCACTCTGATTCTGTGATTTAATCCTTTATTTATTGACATCATCTCATTACTTTGTTGAGGAGTGAAACTCCCCAGGGCAAGGAGGATGGTTTGCTTTGTGCAGTGCGGGCTGATGCTCACGTCCAGGTTACCAATTTGGAGCATAGGTGGGCTGTGAGGCTTCTTCCAGCTAAGGACTGACGTATTCAGGACGTAACTTGTGTTAAATTGGGGTGTGGGTAGGCTAGAGAAACCATCTGCAGATGTATTTCAAGGGTTTGGGGTGAGTTGCCTAAGCATCACGATTTGAAGGGTGTTTGTCTCTTGTAGATGTTGTTTAACATCTCCTTAGTTACCGATGGACTGGAGAGCACTTCAGCTTGGGGTGGTACTAGCCCATCATCCTGCTTTACTCCAGGAGGACAAGAAAAACACCTCTGCTGCTTCTCCTTCATTAAAAGTACGCCTGTCTGCACTCCGGGCTTTGCCTCGTGCTTGGACTTCTGCTGGTGTTCCTCATTTTAGGTTTGCCAGCTAAGCCGTGGCAGCTGAAGTTTAGATGCTAGGAGGTAGGAGTGAAAACTTCTGCCTCCTCATCTGACTCTCAGTTAGCCTGTGAGAGTGGTGTTGCTCAGCTGTTAAAGGTGTGAAAGTTGCTGTGGCTTTGGGTCTCACCTGTTTGCGTTTCCACCTCGTGCAGCCTTGTTTAATAAAGGAGCCTCCTGCCCTTTTCATGAAATAAAACCACCGGCCTGTTGTTAGGAGAGGGGGAAAACATCTGCTGGAGTGTTGTTGAGACACTGCCATAGACAGCCCTGGGGAGAAGTGTGCTCAAGCTTTCTGCAGAACTAAAACTTGAGCTGGGGGTTGGTTCTGGTAGGGGAAAACCAGTCCGAACCACAGGTCTGGCTGCAGAGGGTTTTGTGTCTGCACTGAACAGGAACGGGGCAGCCTGCCGTGTTAGTCTACCCCTACAGCAGGGAGACATTGCTGCTGCTCAGGTGTGTCCCTTACGTTAGCGTTTCTCTCAGAAGATCCTTGTGCACGTTGGATCTCAACAATTAATTCACCAAAGATTGAAATCTGAGTCACAACGAGGGGCCAGCAAACACCCTGTCCTTAGAGAGTAGCTCCTGCGCTCTGCGGTTCCTGCTTCTGGAGAACCCAGGTGTAGAGCAGGTTTGTCCTGTCGTGGTACAAGTACAGTTGTCATGGCCAAGTGCAAACCATCCTCTTGGTAGCGGGCGTTTCTGCTGCCATTAGCAAATGGCCCCTTTGGAAGGCAGCTTGGCCACCTTCGTGGTGCTCTTTCAGGAGGAGTGTTCCTGCCTCGGCTGACGTTCAGCGATGTTGAGGTATGCTGCTAATGATCCCCAGCGTGAGGGCCCGCTCCTCACTGCAGTTTGTCGTGACTGCGTAAGATGTGTTAATGATTTTTTAAAGCCTTTTTTTCCACCTCAGTTCTTGAGGGCTTCGTTGTTTCTAAAGCTGCTGACTAACCTGCTGGTTTGAAAATGGTAGTTAATGCATACCACCTACAGGTGATAATTACATCAAAGCCTTGTGCCCCTTCCAGCCGGCTAATGCTGTGGAGCTTTACAAGTTCCTTCCAGCCAAAGAGCTCCGTTTTCCCTCAGCGCCTCCAAGTTAGGGGAGGGGGTTTCAGCAGAAGGTGGCTGAATTTCACAGACACCTGACCCCCGGGAAGATCCTAGGTGCAGTAAACACACTCTGGCTGTGTGGTCTCTGCACAGCTCATCCCTTCAGGAGCAGCCCTGAAGCTAGAGCGCTGTGAAGCAGATGTTAAAGTTGGCTTCCCTAAGGTAAAAGCTGACAGCTTGCATGAGCAGGAAATAGTGGCCTGGCTGTGGATGTTGGTGGCCTGGGCTGTGTTTCAGCTCGGATCAGGTCAGTGCCAGATGCAGTTCAGTTTTCTTCAGCTGATTCCTGGAGCGGTTTTTTGGGACTTGTTTCTCTCACGCAGTGCTCTGCACTGCTCCGATGTGGCGACTGGCCTCGCTGCTCCGAGGTTCCGTGTCTGCAGCTGGTTGCCTGTAGTTTGGGAGCCATCGTTTCAGGCTTGGGAAGAACTCTCTGGTGCAGTGGCAGGGCATTGAGTTTTGTTTCCCCGCATTGCGTTTCTGATTAGAGACAGTGACGTGAGGCGCAAGAGACAGCGAATATGATCATCCTGAGTGCTGTTAGTAAGGATTACCTGTCTGCTTTAACCTGCAGACCCCCCCAGCAGAACTCCTCAACTGTCCATGGCTCTTGTTGTCACCATGCTTTGGAGCTTTGGAGTGATGTAGATCTTTCCAAGGTGAACTAACGTTCTGGTTCTGGAGAGGCCTTGAGGTGCAGTCCCTGCTGTTGCTGTGGTTAAGGGTCCTCAGAAATGAATCTTCTAGGGCTACCTCTGCAGACAGTGGATTCTGAAACATCTCCACCCAGTCTGAGCACGGTGCGTGTGCTCTCGGGAGGTGCCAGTCTGTGACAGCGCTCAGCTTGCTGCGACACGAGGCCATGGGAGGCTTGTGCCACTTGTGTGGGGTCGATGGCACCTCTCTGAGTCAGCCTTGCAGATGCTGACGGCTATCTCCAAGTCTTGCTGCCTTGGCTGCCTTTGCTGATAGCTGCTGTTGCAGCTGAACAGCTGCAGTACAGCAGTGCTGCTGGCTGGTGAGGCGGGTGCAGGTGTCCTGTCTTCTGCACCCGAGTGCCGCTTTGTGTACTGAAATCAGCGTGATTCACAGTAAACAGCAGATCTGTTATTGAGATACCTTCTAGAGGAGGAGAAAGCAAAACCAGAAGGCATTTGGATAGGGTTTCATCAGCCAGCTCCCCACTAATCCTATTATGGATTGTGGACTTGCTACTAACTGCTGGATTCTTAATGTTGTTAATTGAATTCAGAGCACAGGCTTTCAGAGAGCTTTAACTCCCATTGCACTGTCTGCGGTTGGTGCTGCAGGTGAAGATTCACTGGAAAGTGCAAAGCAGCAAGGGTATAAAAAAGGGAAAGGATGTCATGAGCTCGGTGTGGCCAGACAGCTGCAGCAAACAATTGGGAAAAGTTATGTTGCTTGTGCTCTGTAGCTGCTTCTCTGCACTGTGACCTTCAAAGCAGCATTTCTGCTGCCTCCTTCAAACCAGCTGCTCTCTCCCCAGTGCAATTCTCCATGCACTGAGTAGAGAGAGGTGGGATTTGCTGAGCAACCTGTGTGAGGTTTCAGCGTGTCTCTCCACTGACCTTAAACACTTCCATGCTGTGTTGGGAAAGATGGGAAAACCGTCGTGTTGATCTCGGGCTCTGTCTCCTTTGAAGAGGTCCTTTTGAGGGACAAGCTGTGCAGCTGCTGGAAATACATATTTGAGGCTGTATAAAGTGACCCCAAACCAAATGAGACCATTAGGATGGGAGTCAGGAAACGGGCAACGAGCTGCCTGGTTACTGCATGCCACGTTGTTCCTAGCTGTGAATGACAGTAGAGTTTGGGTGTACCTGGCCCACTCCTTGTTGAGCCTTCCTGCAGTGGGACACAGAGGCCTGGAAGAACTGCTGCCCTTCATCGAGGGGTAACAAGGACAAGGCAGCTCTGGAGTATCATAGAATCATTAGGACCTCAAGAGATCATCCAGTCCAATCCCCCTGCCACAGCAGGATCACCTAGACCAAGCTGTACAGGAACACAGCCAGATGGGTCTGGAACGTCTGCAGAGAAGGAGACTCCACAGAGAGTTGCAGGCCTCAGGTGTGAGCAGACTTACAGGTCTCAGGGTCATCAGTCACTTAGAAAGGGTGTTTGAAAGGTCAGCCATCCCCGCTTGTCTTTGTGGAGAAGGAGGCTTTCTTCTGTTTCAGCTGATAGGGTGAATCGAATGAGATTCCTTTCTCATGGATGCCTTGTGGATATTAGCGAGGAGGGGGGGTTACTGTGTGAGGACACATTCCCATTTGTCTTGTTAACAGAGTTCGTTTTGAGCCAGTGAAGATAACTGGGTGTGAGTCTGTTGTCCTAGCTGAAAGCACAGTCTGGATGTGCTATGCACTTGACCGAATACAGGCTGGCAGTGTGCCCCGTGCCATCCTGGCTTGTACCAGAAACAGTGTGACCAGCAGGAGCAGGGAGGTGATTGCCCCCCCTTTACCCAGGCCTGGTGAGGCTGCAGCTCAACTCCTGTGTTCAGCTCTGGGTCTCTCAAGGCAAGAGGAACAGTGAAATGCTGGAGAGGGTCCAGAGAAGGGCACCAGCACTTGCAGAGGGTCTGGAGCACGAGTCCTGTTGAAGAACCTGGGGTTGTTTAGCCTGGAGAAAAGGAGGCTGAGGGGAGACCTTATTGCTCTCTACAACCAGCTGGCAGGAGGTTGGACCAAGGAGAGGAGGGCACAGCCTCTTCTCCCTGGTGCCTGAGTAGGTGATCTCTAAGTTCCCTTCCAATCTCAGCCATTCTGTGATTCTACAGCTAGAGGAAGTGGTTGCAAGCTGCTCTGGGGAGGTGTATGATGTACACTGGATGTTCAGAAGAATCCCATCAGGTTATCAAACACTGGACTGCCCAGGATCACCGTTCCTGGGGGTGTTTAACAGGCGTACAGACGTAGTTCTGAGGAACATGGTTTAATGATGACCTGGCAGCATGGCTTGAAGATTGGATTTGATGATCACAGAATCCTCGTGGCTGGAAAGAACCTCCAGGATCATCAAGTCCAACCCTTATACCAACATCTCTCTAGCCCCTAGACCATGGCCTCAAATGCTGTCTTGTTTTTTAAACCCCTCCATGGACAGTGACTCCACCACCTCCCTGGGCAGCCTGGTCCAGTGCCCAGCCACTCTCCCAAGAAAGAGCTTCTTCCTCAGATCCAGTCTAACCCTCCCCTGATGCAGCCTGAGGCCATTTCCCCTCATCCTGTCATTAGGAATCGGGGAGAAGAGGCCTGCACCAGCCTGGCTACAACCTCCTTTGAGGGAACTGTAGAGAGCAGTGAGGTCTCCTCTCATCTTGCTTTCAGAGCAGTGTGTGGGCACAGGGTTGAACACAGGGAGTGGAGGGTGGGGAGCTGAAGGGCTGAGCACCCTTCCTGTGAGCCAGCGCTCAAGCAAATGCAGAGCCGCCCCTCCCTGTGTTACGGGCCAGGCGTCGTTCCGGAGGGCTCCTGGCCCAAGAGTCATGCCAGTTCTTTTTGCTTTTCCTTTCTCCTGCCCCTTCCAGCTACAATCTGATGGATGGAGGAGAATGATTTATTGAGGGTCATGGGCAGCCAAAATAATCAAGCAGATTTATTGTGATCTCAAAGACCCAGAGCACCGAAAGCTGCGCTATTTTTAGGCCAGCCTGTCTGCTGTTGTCACCCGATTCAGATTTCTTTAGAAGAGGTCCTGTGTGTTCCCAGAAGGGTAACCCCCCCGCAGATCTCTGCAGAGGTCAAGTGCAGACAGATCCAGCACTTCATGTGGACCCGTGTTCACGTGAACCCCGCAGGCAGCATCTCCGTGAGGAGCAGCTTGGCTGGGTTGTAGTGGAGTTAGAGGTGCAGACTCTCGTAGCCGCTGTTGCAGTGGCCCAGAGTCCTTCCCGTGTTTGCACTTGTAGTGAAGGGTTTGGTGGAGTAAAAGGCTGGGTTGCTAAACCTCAGCTGGGCCTGGAGGTCTGTAGCTCAACGCTTGCGGGGCAGACAGGGTGATGCTGGTGGAGCAGTGAATGATGTGAGGTGGAGGCAGCCGGCCGCAGGTTCCTTTGCCGAGGGGGCTGTTGTCGGCTCTTGTCACCAGTCAGGTTGAGGGCACACAAGGGACTGCTGGCTGCCCGCTCCTTGTGCCGGGGATGCATTTGAGTTGCAGTTCTGTGTACAAGCCTGAACCTCTGTCCGTTAGGGACTAGATCCAAACGCACAGCCTCTGGGGTTTGTGTCCCTTAGTTATGGAGAAGACAGGGTGAAGAAGGGGATTGACCCACAGGTCTGCTGGCCATCGTGGAGAGGTTCAGGGGTTCTTTAGTTACTGCCAGCCCCATCCCAAGGAGTCAGGAATCTAATGGTAATTCCTAATTCTATCCCTGAAGACACTGCCAGGCCCAGCACAGCTCTGCGGGGTAGGCTGAGATGAATGGATGACTTCTCTGTCTCCTAGCCTGCTGGTGCGGGCTGTGCGCTCAGAGGCTCTCTCCTCGGTCTGGAAGCAGCCCTCGTGTGTAACTGTAGGCAGTGAAAGTCTATTTCCCCCACACTTTAGAAGTGCACTGTCTACTTTGTCATGAAAAAGGCTCTCAAGCAAAAAAACCCCGACCTGTGCTGCTTCTGATGTCCTGCTGTTACTCCCCAGTGTTCACGTCTGACGGGAAGATTAATTAAAACAAATATCAAGAGCTACTGAGGTAATTAATAAATGAGACAATTCACCTTCAGTTGGGAAGTGGAAGGATGTCTCGCGCTTCCCTTGGCAAACCAGCGTGGTTCCAGGGAGGGAGGCAGCGTGCTGATTACAATGCCTCCACCAGACTGTACAGCTCACGGATGAGCGTTGATCACAGGGTGCAAAGGAGGAGAGGCGAGCGTTTTGATGGCTGGTGCTGCAGTGCTTCAGGTCCTGGAGCTGGCTGTGACAGCGTGGAGTGGAATGGAGAGAGTTGGGTATTTTTAGCAGCCTGGTATTTCCTGAGCTTTCCTGCCCAGACGACTTAGACATTTAGGGTTGTCTGCTCCTTCTGTTCTTCTCTCGGTGCTGAGGTAACGTGGCTGGAGCCTCTAACTGGTAGTGGTCAATGAACATTAGTCTCTGGAGCTCTGTATAAGTGTCCAGACGTTCTGCAGGGGAGGATTGGTGTCTTCTACTGATGCAGCTTCTCCTGAGAAACGTGAGTGCCCAGTGCAGGGTTCTGTAGCTGGCTGTGACTTGGGGCCAGTGCTGCCCCCCAGCCTTCTAGAGGAGCCTGGGAAGACGGTTTCAAACTCTCATTTTGAACTGCTTGAAGCACAAGCAGTTAATTTCTGTCCAGAGAGACCCAGTGTCCTGTGCTAGTAGATCGCCTGTCTCCCAGAGGCTGTTATAAACTCCTGATGCTAACACAGCACCCTCAGACTGCATTGGTTTAACAGTATTGCCCACAGCAGTCCACAGAGAGCTGTCCTGGGGGGGCAGAAACAGGCACAACAAGATTTCCTTGTCACTGTGTCCTCAGTTAAGAGGAGGAAAGCATAGAGCTGCCCAGGACTCCCTGGCCACTGCAATGGGTGGTCAGCCTTTCCGTTAATCGTAGGTTGTGGTTTAGGGCTCTGGAACGGTGAGCTGCAACCGAGAGCTGTCCTGTTTGTGCTGCAGGCACTCGACAAACCATCTCGGCACACACAAGCCATTGCAGTGAAGGACGTGTGTGTTAGTAGTGATGGGCACTGGTACATCTCCTGCTCTGAACCCGGACCTTCTGTAGCGGTTGTTTTGTCCCTCAATCCCAGGCAGATGGGTGTGGGATTCCGTCTACTCTACCTAAGTCGATCTATCGCGTTCCTCTCTCCCGTTACAAACGCTACCGTCTCGTTCCAGTTCAAGGCCTCTTCTGAGGCTGGGAAGACTGCACCTTTCCTAGGCAGAGAGCAAACTAACATCTTAATGACTCTGGAGACATCAGCGGGCCCGTGCTATCTGCTAAACAGCCGTGGCTGTGCAGTGCCGTGTGCTCTGGGTTCACGTGGAGGGAGCGCTCTTGGGAGAGGGTTGGCGTGGTTTATGGTTGGGGCTTGTTGAGGGGGAAGCGGGATTGTTTTAGTTTGGATTAACAGCTTTTTCCCTAAAGGAAAACATGGACAACACAGGAAAACTAAGAACGATTTAATCTGATAGTGCCGACTGCTGTGGGGCTCTGACATAAAGACTCATTAACCTCTCTCCCCAGAAGCCTCTCTAAATAATTCCAGATTTATACTGGGAGTGGGAGAGAGGATGTGGGTTTGTGACCTCTGTCAGAACAGCACTGGCTCTGCATTTAGAACAGACCTGACCTTTCTCAGGCTCGGGGCCTGGGCTCAGTGTTCAACAGACTTTCTCAATGGCTCCTTTGAATTTTTTGAGAAGGGGTGAAGTCAGTGCTTGTCTGGCCTCAGAATGCTTTTAGGGAGTGTTTGTAGTTTGCAGATCTAATACCTTCAGGAAGCAGGATGTTTGAAGTGAATGCCACGGAAGGCAAAAGCTCTGCTCCACAGGCGGGTCTGTGGGATACGTGCTGTTTCTGGCCTCCAACGGGGAGGGCAGATGATGCTGCTGCCTGCGAGACCACGCTGAGATTATTGAAATCTATTTCACTGCACTTTGCACCTGGAGAAAGAACAGCAAGCTCAAATGAGGGCAGATGTTTCTCTTCAGTCGCCATGAGTACTGTGCGTGTGTCTGTCCACAGCTGGCAGCAGCAGTGCTGACCACTTCTCGCTGGGTTCCCTGCAAAGCCGCCGTGAATGCATCTGCAGTCTCTTCCGTTTGTCTTCACGTGGATGCGCGTGTATAACCCTACCACAGACGCCTCGGTGCGTTTGTCATAGCATCCAGTGCTTCAGCTTACCCTTTCCTGTTCGTCTGAAGCGCAGCAGCAGGGGTTATCTTGGCGGTTACTTGTGCCTGGTTTTCGGATGAGAGCTTCCAAGGAATTCTGAGGAGTGGAGCGCAGTGCCGGCTTTAGAAAGGAGCTGGTACTGGCAAAAACACTGCCTGTATCAGAGGCTGAAAACCCCAGTTCGTGACTCAGGTGTGAACACAGGAGGTGGTTATCTGCAGCACTAATTCAGACCTTTGTGCACTTCAAGGGAGGCTTAGGAACTGGGGGGGGTGTCCGGAGTGTACGCTCCTGGGTCATCTCTGAGTGTCAGGTCTGGGACTGCAACAGCTGTCGGGGGAAGCTGTGGGAGCATCAGGCTGAACCAGCTCCCTGATGAGGAAAGGCTGAGGGAGCTGGGGCTCTTGAGCTTGGAGAAGAGGAGGCTGAGGGGGGACCTCATTCATGTCTGTAAAAAGGTGAGGGGTGGGTGTCAGGAGGATGGAGCCAGGCTCTGCTCAAGGGCATCTGGTGACAGGACAGGGGCACTGGGTGCCAGCTGGAACAGAGGAGGTTCCCTATCAATCTCAGCAGGACCTTCTTCCCAGAGAGGGTCCTGGAGCACTGGCACAGGCTGCCCAGGGGGGTTGTGGAGTCTCCTTCTCTGCGGATGTTCCAGCCCCGCCTGGCTGTGTTCCTGTGTGACTTGGTCTGGGTGATCCTGCTGTGGCAGGGGGACTGGACTGGATGATCTTTCCAGTTTTCCAATCTCAAACTTCTAACAGAGTTCTCAGAAAAGCCTCTCCTGTAATACCTGTGGTCTGCGAGGAAACATTAAAGAGGCAAACCTCTATGGAAAAGTTAGCTGGTGTGAGTTGGTGCAACACGGTCTTCTGGATGGGCTCTTGTCTGGTGTTAATGGGATGTACAATCCCTTTGCCTTGGAAAGAACTAACCCCAAGGGAGTGAGCATCAAGGCAGCTACAGCGGGGCAGACAGTGTCTGGAATAACCTACCCAGACAGGCAAAAGATCCAGAGGGGTCAGTGAGTCTGTTCATAAGGTAGGAAGTATCCAACCAGCTAAGCCACCACCCTTCACAGAAGGCACCAAAGTGCTTTGTTTTGGGGCAGTTTCCAGGCTGCAGTGCTGCCGGCTTTGTTGGAAGAGCTACAGGCCTGAAGACTTGAACAGAATGTGAGGGGTGGGGAGTCCTGCATGGTGTAGCTTGGAGAGTCGTCTTGCCTGTGTTCAGGCCTCTGCTTCGTGCTTTGCTCTGCTGGAGGCAGAGGTTGGATGTTCTGTGTGGTCAGTGAACACAAAAGTGTGTCTATGCTTGCGTGCCAGGATTCCCATCCTAAACCGTCTGCTTCTTTCACTTGACTGAAGGAAGTCTAGACAGGCAGCTTAGACCAGGATAGAGCTGTCTGGAGCTGGCTCAGCTGAGTCTCTTTGGTTTTGGTTGTTGTTTTTAATGTCTAACTTGATCCTGACACCGAAGCCTCCCAAATAGCTGCTTGTTTGAAACGCTCCCTTAGAGCATCCCCGTGCTGTCACGGAGACTGGCCCCGACAGGGGGTGAAGGGAGTGACCCGCAGTGAGAACAGACTGGCCTCTGTGACTAAGCGAGCGCCTCCAAGGTGTGTGTTCACTCCAGGGAATGCTGACTGGCGGTTCCTTCAGTACGTCTGTTCAAGGTGAGAGCTGCGCAGCGCTCACAAGGAAGGGCTTCTGCCTTTAGCCTTGATGAGTTTTTCCATTTCCTCGAGGCGGGTGAGGTTGGCTTTTGTTTCAGACAGAGGAGCTCGGCAGACAGCCCCAATATCATGACGAGTGGCTGCATCAGCTAAGCGGATGAGTAACTGTTAGTAGTGTGTGGCTTGGGCAATTGAGTTGAGGCAAGAAGCCTCAGGAAGCTTAGAAGAGCCCGCATTTGTAGGCTGGGATAGATGGTGCCCAGCTCGCTTGCTGCCCCGGAAAACTGGACTGCATGTGTTGAGTTGCATGAGGACAGATACGGGATAGAAAGCCCCTTCGTTTGCCAGGTGATTTTTGCTGCCCTTGGGGCCTGGAGGGACAGGGGTCTTTTAGGTCTCTGCTATCCTCATCAGCTCAAACTGCACCTTCAGCACCAGGTCTGATGTGCTGTCACTGCCCTGCTTGCTGTGGTCTGTCTGCTCCCGAAACAGTAAGTAAAGGCTGACAGTGAAGAGAAAGCGAGCGCTCTGTGTGTGCATCTGTACTGTGGCCACTGTTCCGCTGGCTGAGGCGCTGGTGCTCTTGAAACCAAGAGTCATTGCACCAGAACGCGCTGGTGACGCTGAACTGTGCTCGCTCTCCCCGCCTCTGCCCAGACAGCAGGGAAGTTTGTTGTCTGCAGTGTGAAATCCCAGATCCTAGTGGCCTGCAGGATGTGTTCCAGCCTGCAACGATTAGATTCTCATAGGTCAGGCACCCAGGGGAGGAGGACGGTCAGTCTTTCAGGACGTGTGTTTCAGTGTTACAGTAGTGCGGTCGCGCTTGGCCTTGCCAAGGAGACCCGTGGGTTTCTATTTCTGAGTGTAGGTGCCGTGTTCTTTGGTGCCTTGTGGCTGGGTTTTCTCTTCAGATTTGAAACCTTGATTTTCTTTCAAAACCCGACGTTGTTGTTGCAGCTTGATGCCAGACGCAGCAGCACCGTGATGGAACGCGGCGTGCCGCGGTTCCTTGGTCGCTGTTTCCATAAATACAGACCCCTCTCTGGAGTCCATCAGACTTCTGAGCAGCCGTACCCTGTGCAGGGGTTCAGAAGCCAAGTTAAACACCTCTCCCATAAGTGCTTTTCTGTCTGTGCACAAGGGCAGCAGGCGAAGGCTTGTGCCTGTCTTTTCCTTCTATCCCACAGCCAAACTCCCCCTGTTCAGCGCCTCCCCAGCCCCAGTGCAGGACTCAGAGGTGATTTTCTCAGCGGCTTGTGGTTCCCTCAGGGCTGCTTTCGCGGGGGCTCCTTCCTGTGCAGCTTTGCCTTGGCTTCTCGGTGCCCTTTTTGAAAAGGGAACCATCACTGGGAATCAGTGTATTCGGTGGGCGAACTCTGGCACTGCCTTTATTCACAGGAGCCCGGCTGTAACGGGCTGGATCACCACAGGAACGGAAGGCAGAGGGAATCTGAAGCCAGCAACAAAATTAAAGGCCACAGTGGCCTTCCAGTAGTCCTAGCTTAAATGTTTACCCGCCGTTTATTCATTTTTAAGAGCCCGGGGTAAATCTGTTTAACTTCTGCCAAGGCATTCATGCCCAACATCCATGGAGAGCCCAGGGCAACTTCTGGGGGGAGCTGGAGGAGTCCGAGTGAGCAGTGCCGTATCGCTGTGTGAGATACTGTCCTGAGAGAGCTATGTGAGAGTGTGCTCTGCAAGGCAGGTGGTGTGCTGCGGAGATGGTGGAGGTTAACCTGCAAGGCAGGCGGTGTGCTGTGGAATTTCAGCTGGATCATTGTGTCCCTGTTTAGATGCTCTGCTTGAAGGCAAACCAACTACAGAAAAAGCAGTGAGGATGAGCAGAGTTCTGTCAGGGTATTAACTGGGCCTCGGGAAGGCTGATTTGCTTAGAGAAGGTTCGAGGAGGAGGAGGATATGGCAGTGTGGATCAGTGTAAACTGTTGTTGCAGGAAGCAAGAATACTCTGCATGTGAGATGCAGTGGAAGACGTTGGATTTTATTGCAGCAAAGATCACCTAGTAGAGGCATGAAGAGAACTCGCAAGGGTGTGTAAGTTTGTAGTAACTGGAAACCCCCCAAAGCCCCCAGCCCTGGGTGTGATGCACTGCCGGGCAGGCACTGCGGAGCAGGCTGCCCGGATGTCTGTCAGGATTTGCACAGGATCGGCTGATCCCTCGCCAGTCTAAGCAGTGGGTTAGATTATTGTCTGGGCTACCTTTCAGATTTGTGATGTTGTGCTGATAAATCTTTGGTACAGATCGCAGACTTGTAAACGGGGGGTGACAGCTGGGTTGGGGGTTGGGGCACCTCCACTGGCACTACAGAGAAATGGCTTCTGGTCGTGTGTTTTCAGCGTTGGCTTTCGTGAGCCTGTGAATGCGTGCACTTGAGTGGGATTCACTGCCCACAGGAAACAGATCATGGAATCCTTAGGGATCGGAAGAGACCTCCAAAGATCACCCAGTCCCATCCCCCTGCCACAGCAGGGTCACACAGATCCAGTGGCACAGGAACACAGCCAGGCAGGGCTAGAACGTCTCCAGAGAAGGAGACTCCACAACCCCCCTGGGCAGCCTGGTCCAGTGCTCCGGGACCCTCCCTGGGAAGAAGGTCCTGCTGATATTGATAGGGAACCCCTCTGTTGCAGCGTAATGCTTTCCCACCACTCTTTCCAAAATCAAATGGGGAGTCTGCCCGTGGGTCCCGTGTGTTGCTGACACACAGGCAGAGGGAAATCGGTGCCTTGCTTTTTTCCCCTGGCAAATAACCAGTAAAATGCATCTTGGGTTGTGGCTGCCAAACACAACGGCTCCCCTGTAAGTGGTCTGCAACTGACAGCTGCAGAGACAGGAATTACAATTAATAAAGTCTGGAAGGGGCAATTTATTTAACGATCGGGGATGAGCCAGCTCTCCAGATGAAAGGGTTCGTTCTGCTGTGGAGTGTTAGTCTAGCATTTGAGAGGGATTGTTTTCCTTTGCAGAGCTAATTTCCAGTGAGCAGTGTGTGCCAACAGACGAGGGAGACGAGCGGGAGCTGCAGAATCTTGAGAAGGGAAGGAGCAAGGCTGCTCAAAGACACTGATGGGAGAAGGAGCTCGGAGACTGTCTCAAACCTAGCAAAGCACTTCCACTCTAAGTATTCATGCTGTGCTGTTAGCAGCATGGATTTAACTAGGAATTCATCTGCAGCCTTCAGAATTGCTTGTGCCTCCTGCCTTCCATAGCTGCTTATTCGGTGACTGAGTCAGCTTCGCAGAACTGGCTTCTTAAAGCTGGCAGCTGGCAGAGCCTGAGCCTGTGATGTAAATGGTCCCCGACCTACAGATGGGACGTTCTTGCTCTGCTTATTTGCAAGTCTCTGCAAGAGGTGAGCTGTTCGTGCTTTCTGACCAACCTCTTGTGCTGTGGACTCCATCAGCTCCTTCCTGCAGAGGCTCTCTGTGCTGCGTTGCTGTGAACTGTGCTGCACAGCAGCAAACAGCCAGGCAGGCGTTAGGGGTTGTGAATGTAGAGCAATTGCTTCCCTTCCAGGTTACCCTGGTGCAGGTGCAGCGGCTGATACCTTCCTCCTTCAGTTTGTGCTTGTTATCAGAAGAGCAAATAAACAGCTAGGGCACCAGGGCAAATATTTACAGGGACAGTTCTGTAGGTCCCTAAGCCTTTAGCTGGGGGATAAACATTTCTGTGTGCAGACCTGGCAGGCTTTGTTCAGTACCCAAGTCTGCTCTTAGCAGTCACTGTATGAAAGCTGACTCTTGGAGAACCCTGCTAATGGAGATGCATAAAGCTGGGGAGGGGCTGTTTCCAAGGGCTTGGAGTGGTAGGAGCAGGGGGAATGGTTTCAAGCTGGAAGAGGGGAGGTTGAGACTGGAGGTCAGGAGGAAGCTCTTTACCATGAGGGTGCTGAGATGCTGGACCAGGCTGCCCAGGGAGGTTGTGGCTGCCCCCCAGCTCCCTGGAAGTGTTCCAGGCCGGATTGGTTGGGACCTTAAGCACCCTGGTCTAGTGGGGGGTGTCCCTGCTCATGGTCTCTGTGGTGTTGGGTCCATTCTGCAGCTTAACAGCATGAGTAGAAAGACCCAGTCTGACTGCACTCAGTGATTATATTTCTGAACCAGAGCTGATCTGTAGCTGTTGGCAGGGTTATTGCCAGGTGCTGTATTAGCAAGGCTGTCTTGGATTGTGTGGTTACCTGTGCTTAGCATCTTTCTGAGGTCGCCTCTGTAAGATGTAAAGGTGCTTTCCTTCTCTGGGGCATTAGTCCAGTGGTTGCTGCTTTAGCTCAGGGGATGCGTGTTTGCAGCTGTAAAGTGCAGTGTGTTTGGGGTTCTTTTCTCATCAGAATTGGAATCGTGGCCTCTTTCTAGACTCGATGTTAGCTAGTTTGTACTCGAATTATGTGTGGCCGTGGCTCAGCCACGGCTTCAGTGGCAGACCTTTCCACCAGTGTAGTGTGGTTGCACCCATAACTGACCTATCTTCACGTGGCTCCGGCATGGCTGCTTCTTGCTCACACTGAGCACCCCGGGAGTTGTCAGGCATCGTGCTTACCCGTTAATCTTGGCAACAGTTGTCAGCAAGTCCGTCTGCTTTCTTGCTCGTTTCCTTGTCGCATACCTAACCCTGCAGAGGAAGACAGAGAGAACAGATAGCAATGTATGAGGGGGGGAGTCTCCTCCTCTGCATACGTTCCAGACCCACCTGGCTGTGTTCCTGTGCGACTGGGTCTGGGTGATCCTGCTGTGGCAGGGGGACTGGACTGGATGATCTTTTGAGGTCCCTTCCAATCCCTAAGGATTCCATGATTCTACTGCCTTTCATTCTCTCACATGAACGCGTTGCAATAGCTTGTGACTGCTGAGATTGCAGAAGGGAAAACCAGCAGAAACTTTCATACTGGACAGGCCCAGGGGGCATAAGACCATAATTGCGTGAGGAAAGCTCCCTGTGCTGACCTTGTTTGCCCGATGTGGCTAACAGCTGTTTGCCTGCTGCTCTGTAATACCTGGGGAGTGCAGCTAGCTCGCTGGAGTCTGCCGCCAAGGAAGTGCCACCACTGTGCTCTGACAGGGTGTTCTGAGATTACGAGATCATCCAGAAGGAGAGCTGTCAGGTGTATGTCTCCTGTTGTGTGGTGTGGGAACTCTACGGTGAACTGAAAAGGCATGGAGAGGCAGCATAGATGTTTCTAGACTGTGTTGGACTCTGGAAGTTATCCGTGTGGGCTTCTAAACATTTGATGGCATTAAAGTTGAGTGCTGGAAAGTCTGCCAAGGTCCCTGACTCACCGAGGTCTGTGAAGCTGTATCTCCACTAGTCTGCAGGCGTGTTGCCATCCAAAACACTCTGGACAGCACAGTATTCTGGATTTAGTGTTTGAAGCCATAGATGGGCTTGCAGTCCCCACTAGCACATGCCAGGTTAGGCTTTTGCCACCAGCCGTGGGTCAGAGGTCAGAAGTACCGATGATGAGTGTATTTTGGAACGCTGGGGCTTGTCTCTGGTTCCTGCTTCTTTGCAGATACAGGCACAGCCAGGCGTCAGGATGAATCTCATACGTGTGTCTCCAGAGTTTATCCTGTCCCTCAGTCGTTTTCCTTTGTGTTCTCCAGACTCTGTATTTATCTCTTCTGACACCCTGGTCCTCCTTTGTTTAGCTTTCCGATATAGCAGAGCTGTAGTGCTCATACTTGGTTAAAACCAGTTTGAAAGCATCCTCCCCTTCAGGTAGTAACTGCCTCTCACCTCTACCTGTCTGACCAGTGGAAAGGCAGCACCCAGCAGCCTGCCTGGGTGTTCTGACGTAGTGCCCTGTGCTCAAGAGGCAGAGTTCACAAGAGTGCATCCCATTTTAGAGTTCCCCACTGTGTTGTATGCACCAGTGCAGACAAATACTCGTCCTCTAGTAGGAAGAAGTTTACGGACAACACTGTGTGTGCTCCAGCTCCATTGGCACAACTGAACCTGAAGAGAGGGCACAGTGAGGGCAACGCAGCATTGGAACAGGATGCATGGGGGGTTACGGAGTCTCCTTCTCTGGAGAGGTTCCAGCCCCACCTGGCTGTGTCCCTGTGCCACTTGGTCTGGGTGACCCTGCTGTGGCAGGGGGGTTTGGACTGGGTGATCTTTCCAGGTCCCTTCTGATCCCTAATGATCCTGTGATTCTGTTGCTTATAGATGCAGGATTAAGATTCTATGCATAGAAAATACACCTCCTCTTCTCATTGCCCCTCTTGCAACTCTCTTTTCTTTGTTGAGGCTGTCGGAGGTTTTTTTAAGTCACTTGGATCCAAAAAATTCTGCTTCTGTTGGCTCTTAGTTTCTTCATAGCAAGACAGAATGTAAGCCCAAGCTCTGAAGGCGCAAGGCAGAGCAAGAGGGCGTTTGCTGGCACCCTTGTGTCCTTCTGGCCATAGGAAACACTAACACGTGAAAGTAATGGAGTGGTTTTACTCTTCTAAACCATGAGTCAGGCTTGTTGGTTCTGTACATCTTCACCTGAGGAGGTATCCTGTAAGCAAGTTCACGGAACAGCCCTGCTTTTATGAATTATGGAGGGGAAAGAAAAACCTCGGAGAGTGTAGTAGGAGCAGAACAAAAGGCAGTGAACCGAGCTGTGTTCCTCTGTGGCCTTAAGCTGTCTTATGAATTCCTGTGTCTGGATCACATCCCCACCTGCCAGGTCAGAGACGCTCATTAAGCTGTGGAGCATCTTCTGTTTCTTTTGATGTTCTTTTGAACTGTACCCCTCATGCGTCAGGTGCTGTGAGGCTTCTCATACACATTCTGGTGCAGTGAGCTGCCTCTCAGGTCTTCGGCTGAAGTAAACAGGCACTAGGTAGGGGTTTTTTTGTCTTGTGGAGTGTATTGAACTTGGTGGTTGTAAGGAGGGGTCTGGATCTTACGACAGCAGTGTGGCCTCTCCTGGGTGGTAGCAGGAGATCTTCTCTGGTTCTCTCTTGTCTGCTGTGTGGTAGTACCTTCAAGATGTATTTTTTATGGTCTCCTCAACTGCCAAGAAGCAGTGGTACTCAAACTGTTCTCTCAAAAGCAGGAGAGGTTTGTCTGCAGTAGGATGACCTGGAGTCCTGGCTTTGCTGTCATCTCTGTTGTAAAGGGATGACCAGGGCATGCTCTGCAGCAGCTCCGAGGCTGCTGTGCTTTATTGGGACTAATCACCTTTTGTAAAGCCTTACTGAGGCAGCCTTCCCATCACTGGAAGAAGCCTGGCCTGCTCTGTTCCACTCGGTTGCTAACAGACTACCCTGGGTAAGGAAGAGACAAAGACAAGAGAGTAATGTATAAAAAAGGAGTGAGAAGGAAAGGCAGGAACGTGCTCTAGCTTCACAATAAAATGCTCTTTCAGCCCTGAAAACGTGGCTGTCTTCACACTGCAAACAGCTCTGAGAAATCACTTCTCCTAAGGTCCTGGAAACCAAGAGAGAGATGTTACCTGTTTCTGCAGCCTGTGCACGCTCGCCTCCTGTTTCTCTGCAGTCTCTGTAAACTCAGCAAGGTTGCTCGCGTGCAGCTGCTGGTGACCGCTGAGCAACTTGTGGATTTCTACCTGCATCAAGAAGCACAAGAAAGTGGAACTGGGTGTCAGGGAGACAGGCTAACCCCGGGTTATGATGTCTCTGAAATACCTCCAGCCGACAGATCTCTCTTGTGACAGAGAGTGCAAGCTCCAAGAGTTTGTCTGCATGTGCCTGTGGGATTTGGTTTCAGCTATGGAGCTCTTTTCTTGGAAGTGATCAACTCGTCTTCTCACGATGCCTAGAGCCTCTGCTGTTGAATGAGACGGTCTAGAAAGACATCTGGATTTGGAGGTTTCTGTTGGCTTTTTGTCCTGTAATGAGCTACAGGAGGCCTCTGCCTGCCTGTGAGCAAGAGGGTTTGACTAGTGCAGTGGACCACTACATCATCATAGAATCATCAGGGACCGGGAGGGACCTCAAAAGATCATCCAGGCCAATCCCCCTGCCACAGCAGGATCCCCCAGACCGAGTCACAGAACACCACATAAGGAACACTACTGAATGAGAATGAACAAGATGTGGGAAGGCACCGCAGATGAAGAGTCAGAGTTGAGGAGCCCATAAACTATTTGTACAGATGTTTTCCAGGTCCACATCCCACTTTCCTTCTGTTGGACTTGAGTTTGAACTCCTGCCTGTTTAATTCCCACTGGTAGACACTGTGGGCTGGCCGGTGCTGCCCTGGCTCTCAGAGCAGCGCTTGCCTCCTTGCGGTGGAAATGAAGAGACATTTGGGTGCTGAAATGAAGTTGGAGGTGAGTAGGTTGGGCTGAGAGCACCAACGCTGGGAGAGGCTGGTTTTGGAGCGCAGGGTGCTGAAGTAGCTCTTGACTTCCCAAACATGGAAACGCTCCCGGTTGGTGCTGGCAGGCTGGTTGTAAGCAGCAGTAATAACAACCGTCTTATTTATTGGCCACCCATCCGTCGTTAATGTCCTGCTGGATGGCTCACGAGGAGATAATCTACTGATAATGCCCTGCTAGGAGCCTCATAAAAGAAATAAAATGGAAAGGCAGTTATGTGCTTAATGGCTTGTGATTTCTCATTCGTGTTGATGTAGAAGATTACAGTGAAAAGGCTAATTCTGCATCTTGGTTGAAATTAATGGAGTTTCAGTGCCGTATCCTGCGTCTGCAGCCAGTCCAGAACACGTTCCTGCGTGTTGTGTAGCTTCAGCCGCTGGTGCTGCAGTGGTCCTGATCGATGTGCAGGGTGCTCCAACCGGATTAATTAGAACAGAAAGTACTGTTTGCCCCTCTCCGTCCCACTTACCGCAATAAAATGTCAGGTTAGGGAGGCTCCTTCTCCCCATCTTCTGGCTAAATTGCCTTTTTTTGTGCTCCTTCTTTTCATCTTTTATGTTGTTCATTAAAACACGACATTTTATGCCCAGTATTGTTCACAGTCTACAAGGTTTTTATCACTTAGATAAAAGCAATCGACTTGATGCACAGCTGCTCTTTGGAATGATCTGATGGCTTTTGAGAGAGGCTCTAGGTACCTAATGCTGTGCAGAGCACGTCGAGGCTTTTTTCCATCAAGGAAATGCAATATCTTGCAGAAGAACCTGGTTTATGACGGAGTGTCTGTATCTGAAAGGGTTTCAGGTGTGTGGTCATTGTCAGGTCTTGCATCAGGGCCTTTCAAGTGGTTCCACTGACTTCTTGAGGAACAAAGTGTAACTCAGCTTGAACACAGCATCCTTTCTCTCGTCCTTCTGGGGGAATGGGAGAAGGGAGGAAAATACCTCCCCTCTAGAGAGGCATCAGAGCTGTGTGTCTTAGAAGGAAATACATGTCCTTCTCTTTCTGATGCCAAATCACTCATGAGATCTAAGATTGCTGTTGGGCCTCTGCACTGCCTCTCAAATAGCCTGCTCATCATAGTAATGAGAACATTGCCCTGAGGTTCCAGATGCTCTCCATGTGTCTGAGACAGCGGCTGCTTTGATGGGTAACAGGAGACCTCCCTTAGACACTGCACTATGATGCCTATGTTTTGCTTGCCAGCTTAGCCCAGAAACAGGACTACTGGCGTCCTGCTTCTCTCTGCCATGATGCTACTTTTATTATATATCATCTGCTCTCTCTGAAGCAAGCAAACTCTTCCAGTAAAGAGCTACTACTCGTTTGCTACCCCCCAGCATATTTTCATATAGTCTCCAGCTTATGATCAGACAGGAGGTTCTTTAAACCTCTTACACTGTTCAGCGCTCGTTCTGAGACCATGCAACAGCTTTCCTTTTAATCTCCCAGTGTTGTGGGGGGTTGTGGCTCATGGTTTGGTTGGTGTTAAAGCTGCTGGGCTGCTCCCAGGTGGTGTCATACACGGGTGGTAACAGTCCACTGGTAGCAAGCATGCATTCATCCCTATTCCCCCAGGGATGCATTACGCAGCTGGCGTGGATCCCAAGGTGGTGAAGTAGTTGCAAATCCTGGTTTGTTTGGTTTCATCAAACTCTGGTTAAAGTTAGCCCTAGTCCTCCTGTAGCCAAGCCAGTCATCAGGCTTCTTGCTGGTGATAAATGTGCATCCTGTTCAGATGTGACTCTCTTCAGAATCTTAAAACCTCTTTCACAGTGAACAGGGAGCGTGCCGTCCTCACTGGGCTTGGATCTGTTGTTACACAGACTCGTAGCTGTTGTTTCTTAAGCACCGCTTGGAGTTGTAGGGGCTCAAGAGGATCAGGATAACTCCCAACCCAGCACTTCTACTGCCAGCAGAAAGGAGTATCTTTGAGAGAAAGCCGTGCAGGTTTTGTTCTCGCACTGTTTGTTAGACTGCCTGTAGGTCTCATCACCCCAGACAGCCTTTTGAGGCCTCGCTCACAGCCCACTGTGTTAACGTATCGGGTGATGACTACCCCTGACATACTCCACCATCCTACATCCTGATCACTGTCTCTTGGCGTCCTAAGTCTTTCTTCTCCGCAGTACCAATGCCTGCTCATCTAGACCTGTCTGCGGGTTTACCAGATCTGAAAGGTGGTGAAACTTGCATGGCCACGCATGACGCAGGGGAAGAGTTAAGCTGCCTTCGCAAGCACTCTGCGTGTAGCTGGCTTCCAGTCATTCCCAGTGGTGAAGTCTTCTCGCACCAGGCATGTGCTTACTTCTTCCAGCTGCTGTTGTGACGTTCTCTCTTCCACTGCTTGTTCTCCTAGCAAGAAATGCTTCTAGGCAGAACTGCAGTGATTTGTGTTCTTCCTGAATAGGAAAGGTGAACCCGGAAAGTAAATGTTCATAGCCCACCAAGTGAAGAGACATCGCACTGTGTCTTAGTGACCATGGTACAGGTCTAGGGGGAAGGCTGGAAATAAAGAAGGTAGTTCTGTTTTCAGAAGGTAGTGTGGCCAGAGAACTGCAGCTTACACCAGTCAGCAGCAACAGTCTTCAGGTCTGTGGAGTCATGGGTGAGAGGTCTCAGCTCAGCCCAGCAGCAGGTTGCGTCTGTCATGTCCAGACACACAACCAGCAGTGCTTTAGGCTGCTGTCTGAGCTCACAGTGGAGCAGCAACACTGCTCTGGGGCAGCTAACGCGTTGAGGCTCACTCAGTACCTTGGCTGGTTTTGTGCCTTGCAGGACTCTCCATTTCTAACTGCCGAAGTTAAGGTTCTTGTGTTCCAATCTAAAGGTGATGCCTGATGGCTCTGTGTAACTGTACTATGAACAACTGTTCTTTTCTACTCCAGTCTTCCTGGCTAATCTGTCTTTATACAGCACCCGACAAGGTAGGAATCAGAGAAATGTAGATAGAAGTTGATTTCAGACCAGACTTCTGTTACACGAACTGGATGGTCCTGCAGTCCCTTCCAACCTGAGTGATTCTGTAACTTCTTCCCAGTGAGGGTGACAGGGCACTGGAGGGGGCTGCCCAGGGGGTTTGGAATCTCCTCTGGAGACGTTTGAAACCCGCCTGGATGTGGTCTGGGTGATCCTGCTGTGGCAGGGGGGTTGGGCTGGATGGTCTTTCCAGGTCCTTGCCCATCCCTAGTGATTCTATGAATCTATACGTGTTCACGTTCATCTTTCTGCTGAGACTCCTTCACTGAAGGCTGCTCGTGCAGGTGTTGGGGTTGGATCACTGGAGCATTTGAGAAAAGGAGCTTCTTCAGGAATCATCATTTGAGTCTGTGACGACACGTTTGTATGAGCTAATAGAGGACAGACAGATGCTGAGTGTAATCGTTCCAGAGCTCGGGCTTGAGGCTCAGCTGCGAGCTCGCAGGAAAGCTGTGCAAGCTGTTCTTGTAAGACTTCATTAGCTATCGCGGGACGCATCGTGTCCGGGCGTGCAAGCGACAGGATCGTGGCTTGGATGCCAACCAGACCTTGTTTGCTCCACACCAACCTTGTCTGGCTGTTTGCTTGAGTGACAGACATTGTGATTGGAAGTGGCCTGGTCCGTGAGGCACCTGGCTCAGAGTGCTGGTGTCCAAGTCCCTTTATCTCATCCCCCCCACCTAAAAATACCTACCTCAGGAAGAAAGGCAAGCAACCTTGCATTTGGTAGCCATTTCATTGCAGCTGGTTAAAGGCTCCGTAGCCGCCCAGCTGTGGCCAGCAGCGCGTTGCCGTGGCACCTTCAGGGGTTACTGCCTGGCTCTGTACGAGTGAATAGAGTGATTATACACGCAGGAGCAGCAGAGCTAGGCAGCCCCACTGACGACTCCTCTATAACTTTCAGCCCGTTAACATAAAAGTCCGGCACTAAATTTCTCGGGGTAAACTGCGCAGAGATGGAGAAGCCCCAAGGTATGGAGTGACTTTGATATAAATTCCAATTTCATTCTGTGACCGTTTTACAGCTGCTTCCAGAGATCTTTTCTCGTAAACTGCGAGGTGAAGGCAAACGTTGCCTCTTATTTTTCTTCGGCGGGGTTTCAGACAGGCGGTTTATTGTGGCGTGGTAGCAGCCCTCTCTCTGCGCTACACGTTGGTAAGCGTGAATGTTAATGAGCTTCAGCTAGCAGAGGCCCCGTAAAGATGATGTGATTATGGCTGAAGGATTCATAAAAAGTTCCATCAAATTTACACCTCGTGCTCTCTGTCTGCCACAGTCAAAAGGAGCAGACGGGGAGCACGCGAGGCTGTGTGAAGCCACGTGGTTCAACTGCCTTCCCAGGGTGGGCTGCGTGTCCGCAAAGCCTTTCTCCCCACAAACAGGGAAGCTTTTTGCTGGGGAGGGCCAGATGGGGAAAGTAATAAATGCAGGAGGCCCCCAGAGCTCCCGTTAGCATCACTGCTCAGTGGCATCGCTTATGCACGTAGGGCTGCGGGGTGCAACCCACACATGGGCCCTGACCAGGGGTGGCTAGCAGGGAAGCACCGCGGTGCTGGGATCCTTACTCTAAAGCCAGGGAGGAAATGCCAGCCCTTGGTGGAAGGCTGCCTCAGGGAGCTATGGGGTTGCTTCAGCAAGGAAGCTGAAGCCCATTCGTGGGGGATCTCCACCTGCAAGCTGTGAGGAGGATGCATTTCGACATCAGATCAGCTGGGAGTCTAGAGAGAAGTAATCAGTGAAGAGCGATGATTACAGCGAGGGAAATAATCCACAGAGCTGGCAGGGTCCAGCCGCACAGAGAGCGAATGAGGAGCGGATTCTTCACACTAGTACCTTATTCTCACAACCTACTGTTGCCAAAAGTGTTCTCTCTCATTTCCCACGCTGGGAACTGGTTAAAAATTAAAGCTTGCTGGGACACTGAGTGTCGTGATGGCATTTAGCTGGGAAGTCTGAAGCGCTTTGGTTGGTTGCTCAGGGTGTAGCTGGTTCCCGTGTTACCCAGCGCGCGGCTCCGGGTTGGCAGGGTTTCTCCCTTTGCACAGTTTTACAGCAGAATTTGACAGTCTGAGCCGTCAGAGAAAAGTGTGAGGGCACGAGTCAAATAATAAGTAAATAAGTGAATGTCCCTACTGTTTGTAAGGAAAAAGCGTTCTTGCTCTACAGTATTCTTGCTGTGTGAGTGCTGCTGCTACGAGGGTTTGGGGGACCGTGATGTCCTTCCTCTAAGCACTGGGGAATAACCTTCTCTCTTCAGGTGAAGACATAGCTGACCGGCCTCTTCAGCAGGCTGTGCTTGCCCTTTGCTACAGGTGAGTCAATATGTAGTTAATACTGTGTAGAAGCTTTGTGAAGAAGCTAGCAGCATACTTCAGTTCTGCTTAGATTCTAGGCTTATGGCCAGAACCCTTTCTGTGCAGAGGGAAACAGTCGGTGTTGCACTAAGCTAAGTCAGTAATGCCTGTCTAAGAGCTTCCTCCTGTCTGAACTGATGCCGTTCCCTCTATGATCACAGCACGTGAACTGAAGTCTTCCCCTCTTTAACACTTCCAGCAGTATTTTCATAGAATCCTTAAGGATGGGAAGGGACCTCGAGAGATCATCCAGTCCAATCCCCCTGCCACAGCAGGATCACCCAGACCAAGTCACACAGGAACACAACCAGGTGGGTCTGGAACGTCTGCAGAGAAGGAGACTGACAACCCCCCTGGGCAGCCTGGTCCAGTGCTCCAGGACCCTCCCTGGGAAGAAGGTCCTGCTGAGATTGAGAGGGAACCTCCTCTTGGGTTTTCCTAGCAACGTGCCCATGGCCTGCAGCAGCTCATGTGCAGGAACAGATGGAACCCCAGCCTTCCTGCTTGCCAAAGGCTGAGGACATCAGTATCTTAGGCTCCCTCTCTCGGGTCAGAGGGTTCGCTCAGTGGCAGAGCATACGGCATCTGCTGTCAGGCCCTGGTGGGGACAGAGACAACATGGCACTGCTCACGAGGTGCCACTGCTGCTGTAGCAAACAGGCTTGCCAAGGGCCTTTTCCTCTCTCTCCTCTTCTTTACTTCTCCCAAGTAGTTACAACTCCTAGGGAAGGAAAGGGTTATGAGCTCACTAACTTCTGTGCTTAGGAGCAACTGCTTTGGCTTTGGTTTTGCTTCTGAACGAAGACAGAAGAGTAGAGAGCGGAGAGAAATGGGAAGAGGAAGGGTGAGTTTGTGCTACGTTGCACTAGCTTCTTGGCACGAACAGCTCGCTGTGTTTTCCCCGGTCCCGGTGGGAAAACGACGAGTCCCGTTCGTGGTGCCCAGTTCATCGCAGCACAACACCAGGCGGTTGTTTCTAGCATGTGTTCGCCATAAAGTAAGGTGTGCCTGAAAGAGACACTCCTCATAACCCCTGAGCACCAGGAATAGTGTCGGCATTAAATCGGACGCCGTGAATAATCGAGGAGTCGTGAATTTCAGTGACGGCTGGCATTTGGGGAAGGTGGCAGTATCTCAGCCCTTAAATCACAGCTTTGCTTTATTTCGGGAGGCAGGCAGTTACTGCTCTGTAAATCACAGTGGTGCTGTGGCTCGGATGTGTCTCTGGTTCTCAAAGTACGCAGACATCTCGGAAGCGCTGTGTTGCACTACAATTACTACCTCAAATGTCTTCAGGCTGCTTAGATGAGGTCTGTGAGCCCGGGTCGGCCTAGAATGGTGTTGTTGGAGGGTTGTTTGAGGGTACCAGGTCTAGGTGCAGTGTCTGTGGAGCCACCCTGATGTTGGAGTTGTTGAGGCGGTTGGTCCAACCCCTGTTGTATTTGCTTCTGTGGCCCCATAGCTACCAATGACAGAACAGCTACCCAAGGGTAACTGAGCTAAAGAACACGAAGTACTGTTGTTGCAGGAATGTTTTCTCCCCTGGGCAGCCTGGTCCAGTGCTCTGGGACCCTCCCTGGGAAGAAGGTCCTGCTGAGATTGAGAGGGAACCTCCTCTGTTCCAGCTGGCACCCAGTGCCCCTTGTCCTGTCCCCAGATGCGCTTGAGCAGAGCCTGGCTCCATCCTCCTGACACCCACCCCTCACAGATTGAGAGACTCACCTAGCAGGACATTGCAGCCAGCACTGGACCACAAACCCCGTTAGTCAGGACTGGTTTGTATTTCAGGAAAGCAAGTTCTCCACACCCCTTAGATAAGCTGCCTGTTGCTCCCTCACCACCACCACCCCCAATGTCTGTAACTTCTCCTGGCTGTTGAAACCCCTGGGGGTACAAATGAACTGCTTTTTAAAAGCACTGTCAGGTTCTTTACTCCATCGAATGCGGAGAAGAGTGAGATGTGTTGTTCCAAGGCCAAGTGAATAAGCAAACAACCAAGGGCCATGAATCAATCAGACGCAGGGCGTACTGTCCTCTACGCGATACCCAAGTGTTTCAGGCTGATTAGAGCAATGGCAAGGCGGCCCCAGCTTCGATGAGGACACTTCCCAAGAAACAGAGGCTAAGGCAGGTTAAGGCGCCCTTTTCGCTCTCCAGAGATGTAGAGCGCTGCTGAAGTCCTACTCCTCATCCTTTCTCGTCAGCTTTCAAAGCATCCCCTCCCAGAAATAAGTATCTTAATGATCTCGACAGAGAATACCCGGCTTCACTGAGCACCTGCACGATGACCGTTTTACTGAGGTGGAAAGTTGGTGCCCTACCGACTCGAGTCCATCTTTCATCTCTGTACATGGGAGCTGGCATCATATTCCCACCATGGCCACAGTCACAAGGAGACCACAGGTCTCCTTGGGTTTAAATGTTTGTTGTCCTTTCAGCGAAGTCGCTGTTCTGGTTTTGTTTGGGTTCTGGAGCTCAGCAGAGTCGTGGCGACCCGCACGCTGCTGGCTGCGCTGCGTTTGTGCCAGAACGGTAACAGCTACGAGCGTGGAGAACACAGCTGAGAAGGGAATGGCAGATGAACCCCCGAGGTAAGGCTCTGCTTCATGCAGTTACACCAGAGAATGCACTGTCCATCGTGTGCCTCTTGTCTTCGTTCCAAGGAGGCTGGCGTAGATCAGGACGGCCAAGCACACTGCGCTCAGCCATGACCTTTCTGTCCAGCAGAACTCCTGACCTGTCGTGCTTTGCTGTTTGAAATAGCTGAACACAGCCCATCTCCCCTGAGGAGCCTGAATGAACTGGGCTTTTACAAGTGAAGTGAGCATGCTACCACTCCCTCTAGAGTGGAGGGGAAGCCCTCTCAAAACCAAAGTGGCTATGTAGTTGGGTCTTTGAGTCGCAGCGGGGTTTGGTGGGCTGGAAGGGGCATTAAAGATCACCCCTTTCCAAGCCCCCTGCTGTGGGCAGTGACGTGTTTCCCTAGACCAGTCTGCTCAAAGCTTCATCCAACCCTGCCTTTGAACACTGCCAGGGCGTGGGCATCCGCAGCTTCTCTGAGCATACACAGCTTCTCTGAGCAAGGGGTCCCAGTGCCTCAGCACCCTCACGGTGAGGAATGACTTCCTTGTGTGAGGTGTAAATCTACCCTCTTTGAGTGCAAAGCCCTTAGCCCTTGTCCTGTCACCACATGTCCTTGTAGAGGGTTCCTATCCCACTTTCTTGTAGGCCCCCTTCAGGCAATGAAAGGCTTGGATAGGGTTTTCCTGGAGCCTTCTCAAGGCTGAGCAGCCCTGTCTATCTCAGTCCGGTCTTTAAATGACAGTCTACTGAAAAGGAAAGTCGCTGGGGCTGAGGCAGGCGCCTCAGCAGCCTGTCACTCACAGTCAGGGAACTGAACAGGGCAGTGCCGTGCCTCGCTAATCTGAAACGGATGGGAGTGGAAAGCACCTTGGGCTCTTGGGGGTTTTTACCCCCTCCCTTGTGTCTTTTCTGTGTTCAGGAGTATAATTTCTCCATGACTTCTTTCAGCCAAGTCAGATGTCTTGTCAGAGTATAGTCTGTGTAACTTAGTTCTCACGTGGGCTTTTCCCACTGGTAGTTACTAGCAATAACAACAGTCGAGCAACTCTGTTCAGTTCTCTGATCGCGGGCTGTAGACACGGAGCTTCCCAGCAAGGTGAAGTCTCTTAGATCCCAAACAGTCTCTTCTTTATTCCTCCATTCCTAGTCTGCCTTTAACAGGCGTCGTCTGTGGCACTGCTGCTGTTAGAACAGGGGCACTGGAGCCTGTCGTGACCGGCCGTGTTCACGTTGACCCTTGCCGTTCGCTGTCGTGCTGCTTACTGCAGTCAAGTTCGTGCTTTACCTCTCAGAGGTTTCATCCAGCCACAGCCTAGCCGCCGTCCATCACAATTCCGCTGCGCTGTTGCCTGGGTGTGCAGTCACCGGGTGGGATTTGGGTTTCTGTCAGAGCGCTGCTGCTGCTGCTCGTTTCCGTGATCTCCCCATCAGGCGCTGAGCATGGTGACACCGTACGTTTTCAGCTCCGCATTGTTTGCCAGTGGTGAGCGCCTCAGCGGATCGATGCGGGTGTTTTCACTGCCTGAGTGGTATTTGCTCCTGTGCAGGAGATTCCTGTGGAGGTAGCTGCCAGTACCATCCGGTTCCACTAGCACTGTGAGCTCAGGTTTGCACACTATTCCAACCTCTCTCCGGGTCTGTTCCTCTACCTCACGGGGAACGAGACTGCTTTCCATCTCTGGAAATCAGTGCATTCCCAGTGACCTACCGGGTTTGGAAATCACCAGTGCTTTCTTCTCGGCAGTGACTGCGTGACTCTATTACCCCTCCTTCACTAGGACTCCTGTGTTTGCTCTCAGCTTACTTTGCCTTTTTCAACGCACAGCGACTTCCCTGCAAGAGCTTTGCTCTGCACTGTTAGCGTGGCACTTGTGTGGCGATTTATAGCTTGCTGTTCAGACCCGAGGCACTGTCCTGCTTTCTTTTCGAGTTATGTCATAGAACCCTAGGATCATTAGGGGTTGGAAGGGACCTCCAGAGACCATCCAGTCCAATCCCCCTGCCACAGCAGGGGATCCTTCCAAAGCCAGATCACTCCTTCGGTGTCAAGGAGCAGGATTGTGTTGCTTTGGAGACTGCTCTGCACGAGAAACTGAGCCTCTGGAGGAGGATGGCAGAGCGGCGAGGAAATTTCAGTCGGCACCAGAGTTAGGCAGTACCAGCTGAGGTGCTTTGATTTGGAACAGGACCGTGGTCTTACACAGCTGTGTGTGATGAAACGCTGCTTCAAGGGAGTGAGGGTGTAGGAACAGATGAGAGGTGAACGGGTGAGCTTCCATTTGGCATTTCTGTGTTACTGGGTGAGTGTCACAGCGATGCTGTTGAGCGTGGCAGTCAAAGATTCTGGTTCTGGAACGGGATGCCCACAGAGGAGCTCGAGTCACCATCTCTGGAGGAGTTCAGGGTTAGGCTGGATGCAGTGCTGAGTGGCATGAGCTAGATGTCAGATGTTAGGGTTACTGGGTTGGTTTTAGGTTGGACTGGATGATCTTTAAGGTCTGTTCCAGCCTCATCACAGCCTGTGAGACTGTGGGTTTGCTTTTAGCACATTAACAAACTTCCCTGGGGCACGTCAGCAATCCCCTCCACAACTTCTCTGACTCCCTTCAAATCCGTGTATTCCACGCTGACTGACAGGACATACGAAGAGTGATAGATACTACAAAGAGACTCAAATATGTAAAGAGCCCTCTGCCTTCCCTGGGCATGGGAAAGCAGTCAACAAAAACATGGTAATTTCAACTCCTCTTCATTTGATCTGATATTAAGTTGGCTGCTCGTGGGATACCCTCTTCTTTCATCAGTCAGAACACATTTGTATGCTCCCATTTTTTGTGGGGCTCATTAAGAGCTAAGCAAGTGAATAGAACTGCCTTAAGTAAAGATAAGAGACTTCCCATTGCTCTCTCCCAGATCATTTTGACCTTGGATTTCTGGGCATCAAAAGGATGAAGTCTGCTTGGCTGTTCAGAGCCAGGACCATCCCCAGCGTCAGCCCCCCACTGTGGGGATGGAGCGAAACCGCTGCAGCGGATGAAGACTCCATTATTTCTCAGAAATCCTTGGAGCTGGGCAGAGCAAAATGGGGCTGCAGTCCAGGGACTGGTTTGGGAAAATGAGGTCGGCTGGTTGGGTCCCAGATGAGATTAGGCTGTTACTTCAGAAGGGGAGGCTGAGGGGGGACCTCATCAGTGTCTGTACATATGTGAGGGGGGGTGTCAGGCTCTTCTCAAGGTCAGCTGGTGACAGGACAAGGGGCACTGGGTGCCAGCTGGAACAGAGGAGGTTCCCAGTCAATCTCAGCAGGACCTTCTTCCCAGGGAGGGTCCTGGAGCACTGGACCAGGCTGCCCAGGGGGCTGTGGAGTCTCCTTCTCTGGAGACGTTCCAGCCCCGCCTGGCTGTGTTCCTGTGCAACTTGGTCTGAGTGACCCTGCTGTGGCAGGGGGATTGGACTGGATGATCTTTCGAGGTCCCTTCCAATCCCTAAGGATTCTAGGATTCGGTTTATGTGGTAATTGGCTGAAAACAAAGCCCAACCAAGGAGGGTTCAGATGACTAATGAAAGTCCCAGGCAAAACCATAGACCTGCTCATTTTGGGGCTGAAGGCAGCACATTTAATTAACACACAACACAAGAACCCCAACACAAAGACTTGCAGACATCAATCACGCGTTCCTACGTGACTGGGAACTGGGACAGACTTCACCCCCTCCAGATAAAGAACCTTCCGGCAGTTGTGTTACTGTGGGACCGTGATGTTTTTCCAGTCTGCCCAAGCCTCTTGAACCAGCCAGTCCTTGAAGGGCCGGCTCCCCGTTCGGCTGCCTCCTTTTCCAGCCTGCCAGTCCCTATGGGCCAGAAGCAGGGGGAAGGCCCTCTGCAATCCAGCCAACAGGTGAAATGTTTTCTGCACCCACCTGAGGTTCCAAAGGTCCCACTCTTTCCATTAACTCTGTTCCAGGTGCACGATAGCTGCTGTGTCCAGCCCGGTGACACGTGCTCCTCTGCGAAGAAAGACCAGGGGACAGGGACGAGAAGCAAGAAACCAGGAACAGGAAGCCCCAGGCTTGTGGTGCCAGCTTTGCAGGGGGGGGAAATTCACCCTGGAATCTCAAGCTGCTTTTCCTAATCGGCCACAGTAATTGTCCAGGCCCTCGGGATAAGCGCTCTGCTCAAATGGAAACCCCAGCAGAGAGATCAGAATCTTGGAAAGAAGTGGCGATAAGGAGAACTTCATTCTGAGAGCAAGCCTGTGCGAGAACAGCGGAGGGAGGCGGTGGCGGCAGCAGAGCAGCAGCCGTGCTGGTGGGAGATTGTTTTCCCCTAGGTAAGTTCAGATCCTCTGTAAAACCCTGTCCCAGTGAGTGCCCCTGGAGTGCGTGCAGCCCCGACAGGAGCAGGCAGGCTCTCAAACAGAATAGCGACCTGTGAGCACGGCTCATCCTGCGAGACCAGAGCCTTTGTGCTGCTGCCTGTTGCTGCTCGTGCTGCCGTGCTCCCGCAGTCTCATTTTGAGCCGTGTGCTTGGGGAGGAGGGGTTAAATCAAAGGTCAGTATTTTTTCATATCTAGACCTCACAGAAAGCACCCAGGTTGAAAAGAACCCAGAGCACCACTGGAGGAAGAAGGCAGCCCCTTGAGTTCATTGGCTTCATCAACTGTAAAAGAAATGCTCCTAGCGATCGAAAGCCCTGTAGGGGTGGCTGGGCCCCGGCACCTGTTACCCCGGAGAAAACAAAGCCGTCACTTATTTGCTTGAGGTGTGGGAGGACAAATCAAATCAAATAGCATTTTACAGTGCCTGTAATAACTTGAGTTTAGAGCTAGACATGTATTATTCACGTAATTCTGAGCACGGCAGAGTAAATTTTTCATGAAGGTTAAGAAAAAACTGACAGAAGTATCGTTTAAACGGAGTGGGTTTGATGCTGAACTTGAAAGCGGGGGATTTAATAGAACTTTTTTTAATGTGACGAGCCTCAGCTAACGTCGTGGTTGGCAAAGTGCTTCATTGGGTTTTGGATTAGAGGTTTTTCATAAATTTTTCTCTTCAAACTCATAAAATTCATGTAGCTGTCAGTTCGGATTTGATCCCTATTTTGTTTTGCTTCAACAGTGTAATCTCAATCAGTCTGACTTATTTTTATGCTGCATTCCAGGGTATAAAGATGACAAATCACTCACGTCTCCGTGCCGGTGCGCTATCAGAACTTGGGATGAATATCAAGGCTGAGAACAACAGAGGGATGGGGCTCAGAACAACAGCAGCTGCGTGACAGCCCAGGCTGGACGGGTCCCTCTGTCTTTACGGCGGTGCTCAGTGCTGTGCTAACGCTCCCACATGGATCAGCTCCACACTGGGCACGCGCGGCCTCATGCGTTCTCGAATGTCAAACCCGTGGAGAGGATGGATAACGGGCTCTTGGCTATGGACCTCGTGAGTTCTCTGTTTTAACCTCGGCATTGGTCTCGCTCCAGTGTAATTTGTGATGCAGTCTGTGCACCTCCTCTCGACGCTGGATGCCTCCCTGCCTTGGGAATGCTGGCCCTTGAGACATGTCTCACACGCACCAACGCTATTGCCCGGGCTAGGGGCAGCAAAGCTCTGTGGAAAGGCGTTCACTCTCTTTGCTCTTGTATTGGCTTTACGTGGATTTCAGTCGGGGGGGTCTTTTCACTGTGTTTTCATGCCTGGATGTCAGAACGACGCACAAACCTGCGGTGAGACGTCTGGATGCCACCGTAGGATGCTGCAGCAAGAGGAATTTGGCTCTGATAGCTTGAGAAGCATTTGCTCGCTTAGGAACTGCTGCACCTGGTTTTCTGTCTCCTTCTTAAGCCAGCCTTCACCTCAAACTCCTGATCCAAGAGTCCTGCTTTTTCCTGGCATGTAAGATGGTGTTGGGAGGACAGAGATCTCCTGGGCATCGTCTGCTGACCAGGCAGAGTCCATCAGTTTTCAGTGGCAGTGTCTCAGTCCCTAACTTGGGACTCACAAGCAGGCGGGAAGGCGGCAGTGAATTTATCCTCAGAGGGGCTGTCTCCTGGGGGGTTGCAGATGGTTAGAGGTTGAGGAAGTGGGGTTAATGTGAAATAGCAGGCCAGGGACCCTCGTGTGCCCAGGCGAGGTGATCAGACACTAACCTGTGGGTAGAACCGGCCAGCTCTGCATCAGCAGCGTAATGGCTGGGATGAGAAGGCTGGAAGGGCTGGGCATTTCTCTGCGGGTAGAGGCTGCCCTGAGCCTTCGGAGGAAAGCGGAACACCGAATTTAAGACCTGAACTTGAGGCAGCTCGGCACGAAGAGCTGAAACCCTTCAGAGGGAAAATGATGCAGGAGATGCTTGAGCTTTCTGTGGCAGCTGCGTTGCTGAGGTTGAGTTGGACTGTTCTCCTCAACATTTCTTCTGCTGTTGGGATCATTTTTCTATGGGTTTATGGCAGTGGGGAGGGGTTTATGCAGCTCTCGTTTATTTCCTCAGGGGAGAGGCTTTTTAGGATCTCGGGTAGCAACAGGACTAGAGGGATGAAGCAAAGCTGGAGATGGGGAGATTGAGACTTGATGTGAGGAGGAAATTCTTCACTGTGAGAGTGGGGAGAGCCTGGACTGGGTTGCCCAGGGAGGTGGTTGGGGCCCCGTCCCTGGAGGTGTTTAAGATTGGGCTGGATGAGGCTCTGGCCAGCCTGCTCTAGGGTGGGGTGTCCCTGCCCATGGCAGGGGGGTTGGAACTGGATGATCCTGGGGTCCCTTCCAACCCTGACTGATTCTGTGATTCTATGACTTCTTCCCAGGGATGAAAGTGGTGATGGGACACTGGGGGGGCTGCCTGGGGGGTTTGTGGGGTCTCCTTCTCTGGTTTGAAACCCATCTGGACTTGGTCTGAGTGATCCTGCTGTGGCAGGGCGGCTGGACTGGATGGTCTTTCCAGATCCCTTCCAATCCCTGATGATTCTAGGAGAGTCTATGATTCTAAGTACTGATGTGAACGAAAAGTACAGGCCAAGAAAATCACTGCTGTTCCAGAAGGAAGAAACAGCACGGAATTCTCGCATGAACTCGGCTAGAGAGTAGGATCTGCAAGAGTTTCTCACCAAACTTCAACTCCTCTTTCAGCTTCTTCCTAATACACAGCTGTCAGTAAGTGCAAGGTGTAACGCTCTCTCTTTACAGATTTTCTTGGAAAAAAGAATTTCCTCCTCACATCCAGTCTACATCTCCAGCTCTGCTCCATTCCCCCTGGTCCTGTCGCTACCTGAGATCCTAAAAAGCCCATCCCCGGCTTTTTTGTAGCCCCCTTCATATTCTGGAGGCCTTAATAGAAGCTGGAGGTGTGGGAACTCTGAAGATGAGAGTACTAGGCTTTCAAGGCCTGTTTGAAGCATGGCACAGAGATACAGACCAGTTCAAGCTAAACACTCCAGTTAGGAGACTCTGGCCTGTGGGTGCCAGACCCAAAGGACAGAGCTTTCAGTTGGTTGGGGTTGTTCCCCAGGTAATAAGAGGGACTTACTCCTCCCAGGAGACTTACAAAGGTACTCTTTAAGAAAAAAGCCCTGTGTTCTGGTTTTCAGTGGGAAGGGTTTGTCCCTTGCAGTCACCCCTCAGCCCGTGTTTCTTTCGTGAACGTGAATTCCTAGGTTGCTGCTGCGTGTGCAGAGGGCTCTGTTACCAGCTGACGTGCGAGTCCTTGCATTCAGGCGGCTCCCTAGGGCACAGCCATAGCTCATGCTCCAGGTGGGGACAGACACTGGGGTTGTGAGGCAGCTAAGGGCTGCTGAGGCAGAGGGGCGAGGAGCAGGGCTGACTTTCATCCAGCCAGGATTTCAGTCGCCTTCAGGCAGAACACCTGGAGCTCTGGCAGGCTGTTCCCCGGGAGCAAACTTCTTCAGCTGGAGCTAAAAACCACAGGCTGAGCCCCTGCTGGGGGGTTTGGTTGATGTCATGCTTAGGAATTGGGGGGAGAGCATCATTTATAGCTGAGAGCTGCTTCCGTTTCCCGACCGACCCGTTCCTGGAGGTCCTCCATGCTTTGCTCTCCTGAGGGGTGTCTGCAGCGCTTGGCGGCGGGCGCTGCCCCCCGGTTGGTTGTCGCTTATTTCCCCGGCGGAGGTTTGGTTTGAACTGTAGCAGCTGACCGTCCGGAACAGCTCTGCTTTCAGGAACCCACAGTGAGGGCAGGGACGCGCACGGTGCGTGGCTGGCAGGGTTGTCTTTACCTTGATAAACTCCCCGTCTGCGCCTGCCCTGCGGTCTCTCTGTTGTGGATCTGGACTGAGGGAAAGGCAGTTAATGACTTGGCTTCCCCACAGCTGCTTCCTTAGCATGCTGGGCAACCCCTTGGGACGCTGGCCATGCCCTCTCGATGTTCCCTCAACGTTTCTGCCAGATAAATGACGCCTAAGGAGAGGGCTCTTCCTCCCCCTTGGCTTCTCCGTCGCACCCTTTATTTTCTTTCTGCTTCCGTCGGTGCTCTGGTGTATGAATCGATGTGCACAGAGCACCCATCCTGATCTTGTTAGCCTCCTGGATCGGATTTTATCTCACTTCGAGACAGAATGTGGCTGCAGCTCAGCACTCGCCGCTGTCACACACCTTACTGGGAATACTGAGAGCTGCTTTGTCACTGTAATGGATTCTGGACCAGGGACCGGCTCAGCCCAGTTCAGCAGAGAGCTGAGTACTGTGCGTGCTTCTAGGGAAGAGTCCAGGCTGTTGACCGTGGTCTTTGCTGCAGGGATGTGTGCCCTGATGTGGTTTGTTGTGCCCTCTTTGGTCAGCACTGGCAGTCACTTCTTCCATAGCAGGCCTGCTTCCAGGATCTGGCACGTTCTACGGCACTGGGATTGAGGGAGTACTGGTGCCGGACTGGTCTAGTGAGAGACGGCCTTGCCTATGGCAGGGAGTTTGGAACGAGATGGTCTCTGGAGTTCTTTCCAAGCTGAAGCCATTCTGTGATAGCTGGAACAGAGGAGGTTCCCTCTCAATCTCAACAGGACCTTCTTCCCAGGGAGGGTCCCGGAGCACTGGACCGGGGTGGGGGTTGTGGAGTCTCCTTCTCTGCAGATGTTCCAGCCCCGCCTGGCTGTGTTCCTGTGCCACTGGGTCTGGGTGATCCTGCTGTGGCAGGGGGATGGACTGGATGATCTCTTCATAAGAAGAGATGGGACACTGGATGTCCCTTCCCATCCCTAGGGATTCTAAGATCTACAGACAGGTTTTCAGAGATCTCAGAGCCCAGTGCTGCCTAAACTCTTCACCAGCTGTAAGGAGAGAGGGAGCCAACAGGAAGGCCGGAGGTGGGCATGGGTTTACGCCAGATCTCCTGGCACCGCTGTCCATGGCAGAGCAAAGAAAGGGTGCCAAGGTGTTCAGTCGCCAACCCCAGTGGCTCTTAATCTGTGGAAGCTGCTCCTGATAAGGCTGCCCCATTCTGTCACCTGATGCTCTTTTTCTTCCCCAGCTGTGGTGTGCTCCGTGGGGAAAGTGTTTTCCCGTGGGACTAAACGGGGCCATTGAGCGTGAGGGCTGCTTCGTGTTGCTCGAGTGCCGTTCACCTCGGAAGGGTAGGGAAGCCTGTGGTTCGTTCAGAAGGCTCAATTTCCCTCTTGGGAATAGAGCTGAATGCAGCTTGAGGTCTAACTCCTTCACAGCTTTCATGTCCGTACTGCAGCAATCCCTAGAAGTAGTCTTGGTTTCTTTCAGGGCAGCGTCCCTGGTGCCACGCTCCGACGCAGTGCTTTCCTCCCGTGCCTGTCGAAGAGTCTTGCAGCCCTGTCGGGATTCGTGGTTAACTTCCAGACTCGGCCCTGTGCACTGGCCGCTCAAATCTTGAGCGACAGCTGCCTGCTTTGCTCCCTGAGGCAGGTGAAACCCTGCCCTACTGGGAGCTGGTGGCAGGAAGCCCTAGTAACACTCTGTGGAGCTGCATCTCCACCCCAGTGCCTCTCATCTGGTCTCCTTTCTCAGTTCCTAATACCTTGGAAAAGTGAAATGAAGCTGATTTGGGGAAGAGGAGGAGGAGCCCTTCTGTGGCTTCTGCCTCTCAGCTTAAGATTGTAAGGGGATCACTCCTCATAGAAGTTCAAAGGTTGGATAGAAAGAAGGGTCTCCCTTGCGTTGTCCGCACTGTAGTAGGATACTCATGGCTGAAACTCTAAAGGGCAGGTGAGAAGAGAGAGAGGGGGGTGACTGCTTGCCTCACACTGGAGAGCTTGCTCCTTTCTGAAACGCTGACCTCAGTCATCCTGCCCAGCTCACTGGGCCCTAGGCTGAGTGGCTGCGTGAGCGCTGCTTGCGACAGTTAGAGCTGCCTGGGGGGTGTTCTCAAAGCACGATGCCAAGGTTGCCATGCCCAGAACCTGGCCTGTCTTTTCTCTGGTCTCTCGCAGCTACTTGGGAAGTTAGTGGGACTCAGTCGTGCGTTTGTAGAAAGCTTTTAGTCTGAACTAAACCGCTTGGACTACTGGTGAGGGGTAGGGGGCAGGAGGAGGAGCCGTGGGAGCCCACTGTTCAGCGTGGCAATGCAGGTGGGAGGAACCAAGAAAGAAAACCCGAGCGTGGGGATTGTCTTTGAATGAAGTGATCATTTCTGACAGAGGGTTCGCGCTGACATGAGTACGGGAGTGATGAAAAAGGGAGAGGATCACTTTCACTAATGGAGACTCCAGTGCAGATCCAAACTGAAGTTTAAAGGAAGTTAATTCAAAATCTCTATTCTCATTATTTTAATTGCATGTGCTGATTCTTTACAGCGTTAGGGGTGTGTGGTGTGTGTGTGTACAGAAAATGTATAAAATTCCTGCCTTTCCCTCGTTATTTTATTAATCACAGCCAAACTGAGGCAGTGTGGGCTGGATGACTGGGCAGTGCGGTGGATCGTGAACTGGCTGCGGCATAGAAGCCAGAGAGTAGTGGTCAATGGGAGAGTCTAGTTGGAAGCCTGGATCTAGTGGGGTCCCCCAGGGATGAATACTGGGACCAGTCCTCTTCAATCTATTCACTGATGGCTGGGATGAGGGATCGGGGGGCACTGTCCGCAAGGTTGCTGATGACGCCGAGCTGGGGGGCGTCGCGGAAAGGAAATGACAGTTTGCCCATAATGGATCTTCGATTCCTCGAAGATGTGGGCGGAACTGACGGCTCGAGACCTGAGCCCCGAGGTTTGCGGGTCACCGCTGGGTCACCGCGGCGTTGCGGGGCGCTCGCATTAAACGATCGTGCAATGTGCTGCATCGCCACCAGAGGGCGACACACACACGCGTCACCGGTCCGCTCCTTCCCGGAGTCCTCCCGTGAGCGGCCGGGGCTGCCGCCGGTTCCTGCCCTCCGGTGGCGTGCGAGCTCCCCCCGGCCGTCTGCAGGCTCTCTCCTAGCTCATGTTGGACAGCCTTTGCTGGAGGCACGAGTGGCTGCTCCGCACTGCGGTCCAGAGCAGCTCTGAGGGATGGGGGGGTAGCCCATCCAGCCTCCGGGATGCAGGGCTGGACACAGCGGACTCTGCAAAACCATCCAAACCCGAGCTGTCGCCAGGCGTGCAGTGCCTTGGGAATCTCGCTTCTGCAAAGGCTTTGCAGGGTACCCTGAGTTCTGGCTCTTGCTGGCGGATGCGATGGCTGGGGAGCCCAAGGACCACAAAACCCAGGCGCTGCTCCTGCAGGACAGACCTCTTCGGTAATTCCCACGTTCTCTGCCTCTCTGTGGCCAAGGCTGCCGGGAGCCTCTAGAGCTGCAGTAAAGAAGCTGTCTTGGTTAGAAGACGTCCTGCCTCCTGCCAGTGATGCTAATGCAGGGTGTATCTCTATTGCAGCCGTCTGCAGCTAATTGCATAGCTGTGGAGCTGGTGCCCTCCAGAGGCATTTCCCAGGAATTCTAGCGCTCGGAGCTAACGCAAAGGGAGTTTTAAAAAGGGGTGCAAGAGGGAAATGGAATATTATTAAAATGATAAAGTACTTGAACCTCGGGGGGAAAAGAAATCTCAATAACAAAGCTCTTTCTCTTCTGCGTGTGCGTTTACATCCAAGAAAACCATAGCCTGCTGACAGGAGGCTTCCTCAGCCTGCTGGAGAGCGTGAGGTTCGTGTGACTCCGTTTGAATCAAGGATGTAAAAGGAGATCAGCCAGGTAAAGAATGTGATAGCTGTGCCTAGTCTGCAGCAGACATGGAATCCTTAGGGATCAGAAGGGACCTCGAAGGGTCATCCAGTCCAGTCCCCCTGCCACAGCAGGATCCCCCAGACCCAGTCGCACAGGAACACAGCCAGGTGGGGCTGGAACGTCTGCAGAGAAGGAGACTCCACAGCCCCCCTGGGCAGCCTGGTCCAGTGCTCTGGGACCCTCCCTGGGAAGAAGGTCCTGCTGAGATTGAGAGGGAACCTCCTCTGCTCCAGCTGGCACCCAGTGCCCCTTGTCCTATCCCCAGATGCCCATGAGCAGAGCCTGGCTCCATCCTCCTGACACCCACCCCTCACAGATTTATAGACATGAATGAGGTCCCCCCTCAGCCTCCTCTTCTCCCAGCTCAAGAGCCCCAGCTCCCTCAGCCTTTCCTCATCAGAGAGCTGCTCTCCTCCCTTAATCATCTTTGTTGCTCTACGTTGGACACCCTCCAGCAGCTCTGTGTCCTTCTGGAAATGAGGGGCCCAGCAGTGGACACAATACTCTAGATGCAGTCCCACCAGTGCAGAGTAGAGGGGTAGAAGAACCTCTCTGGATCTGCTAACCACCCCCCTTCTGCTCCCCCCAGGATGCTGCTGGCCAGTGCGCTGCGATGTGGGTGCGACCAAGGTGATGGAGGCAGCTGGAAGTGCAGGTGTTGGAGCGAGAGGGACTGTTTCGTATCAAGGTATGCCGTGCTTATGTCTCGGATGCCATGGTAGAGGGGCTTCTCTTGGCCATCAGCCGCACCATGCGGTGACACCAGGCCTCAACGGAAGGCTGCGTGTCCATGGTACGACAGGATACGTTATTTTACACCGCGTCCTGGAGCCTTCTGAGGCAACAGCTCAGCTGGTGGAGGTCGGCTGTGTCCGGTGTGCATGCCCTGCGTTTTCCCTTGGGGCTTGCTGCTTTTGGCATGGGGTGTTCTTCTGGCCTTCGTGAGACTCTTAACATTTAGGGTCCAAGCTTGGTGTTCTACCTGCTGGAGCTCTGTGCCCTCTCCTCCAAAACACAACCGACCCGTAATGGAAACTGCAAGGACAGTGAGTCCTGTACTCGTTTGCTTCCAGGCTTTGCCCAGGCTTGTGTTCAACCCGAAGGCTGCGGATCGCAGGCAGGTGCCCAGGCTGAGAGGTTTCCATCCAGGCAGCTCGCAGAGTGATGCTGCCGGGACCGAAAGGAACAGCGTGGTGTTCCCGTGTTTGGGACTGATGGGTCTGGCGAGTCAGCCCTTCCTTGGGAAGGAAGGGGAATGGTGGTGCTGCTTGGGATTTGTCTCTTTGCAACAGGGTCACCACCCTCACTCTAAAATGACTTCTGAACTAAGGGTGAGACACGGACTTGGCACGGACCTCAAAGGAGAGTGACGTGAGCTAGGCAGAGGCTGCTGGGGCAGGGGTGAGGAGACACCGCTGCTGAATGCAAGGGGTGCACCGATCTCAGGGCTTCCTGTGTCTCCCCGTGTGTGTTTCTGTCAGCAGGGCATGGTGGGTTTGCCACCTCGCGTGCCGTGGTGACGGGTGGTGGTTCTTGTTTCCTTCACAGACGTTACACCCCTCCACACAGTTACCACGAACGTTTTGAACGGGGGGTTTCACAGGCTGTTGAACGGGCGTCGGTGGAGTAGAGCAGGCTTTCTGCGGTCTCTTCCTTCCCTCACCCGATGCGTAGCGGATGATCCGACCCCACGGTGAGATCTGATCGTTGTGGGATCAGTGCCTGGGAGAGACTAGCCGCCTGCACAGGCTGTGGTACAGGGATGCTGACTCCATCTTCTCCTGAGGTAGCCCTGCTTCAGCCCAGTTTTCTCTTGTCCTCCCCACCTGGCCCTCACAGCTCCTGGTAAGGGTACGTTTGTAGTAGCACAGCAGAGAGCGGTTGCTGTCGGGAGGAGTCATCTGTGTGGGTACCACTGGTGAGGAGGGCACTTTGGGCTGGTAGATGAATGGTAGACGGGACTCTGAGCTCTGCAAGCTTTGCCAGCCACTCATTCGTGGGCTGGTCCAGCTGGGGTGGAGGGCTGCTGTGAGCTCCCTTTCCACACAGCAGTTGGCAGAACTGAGTTTCACTGCAGGTGAGCAGTGCCTCTGCATTATTTACGCTGAACCCCAATGAAGTTACCGTTGGCTTTCACGCTGCAGGTAAAGTTTTAATGAAAGCAGTAACGAGTCCTTTGCTGGCACGCAGAGGCAGCCGAAGCGTGCAGCCAGATCAGCTATCTAAGCAGCTGCTTTGCAGCCCGAGCTGCGAGAGGAGTGCTCTCCAGTCGGTTTGAACATTCCACGCACACCCCCGCGCCTTCTTTTTGCGACAGCCATCTGTTTGGGTTTGTTGTGTGGAGGGGTTTGGGGGGGCTGATTTTAAAGCAGGCGTTCCTGTCCTACTGTGAGCGACCGTGACAGCAAAACTCCAGGCTGAATGAAGATGTAAGGAGCTACCTGCGTGCGAGAATTCCCCGGAGGGTTCCAGACCGCTGCCCTACCGAAGGCGCTGCGCTGCCACAGGGGGTTTGCTGTTGCGAGCGTAAGCAGAGCATCCTCGTGGAGAGGCAAGCTGAAGCACGTGCATGCCCTGTGTTCCTTTGGCATTAGATGCCCCCGTTTTTGTGCTCCAGCAGTTGTCGTTGTCGCTGTTGAGGGCCGATGGAGGCGTTGCACTGCGTTCGTTCACAGCAGGCACTAGCTTACGGTGCCTGACCTCCCGGCTTGGGGCATAAACTAGCATGGGATCCTATTGCCTTGCTGCAGGTGCCCGTGATATCAGTGGAGAAGAGGACTCGGATCTCTTAGTTGAAGGTGCTGAGCTGGCACGGCGGCAGAACCAAAGGTCCGTGCCCAGGTAGAACCATGGAGCAGTGCACGTGGGCCTTTCTTGCCATTTGCCCTCCCATCCTAGGCTGGGCCACCTAGGAGCTGAACTGGAAGCCATGCTGGAGTTGGGGTCTCTTCAAGGCAAGCGTCTAGCAGTGTTCCTCGGGGTCAGTATGGGGTTAAATCCTATGCCTCACCTTCTTCAGAGAGGTGGATGCGGGGAGGGGCTGGATTCTCAGCAGGTCTGCTGGGAGGAGTGGCTGACACAGCACAGGGCAGTGCTGCCATCCAGCATGACCTGGAAGGCTGGAGAGTCGGACAGAGGGAAACTTGAGGCTCTGCACGGGCGAGTGTAGGGTGCTGAATCAGGGGAGGAACACCCCCATGCATCAGTACAGGCTGGGGACTGATCTGCTCAGGAGCAGCTCTGGGGAGGAGGACCTAGGGGTACTGGTGGACCCCAGGCTGACCATGAGCCAAGAAGTGGAGCATCTCCCTGATGAGGAAAGGCTGAGGGAGCTGGATCTCTTTAGCTTGGAAAGAAGGAGCCTGAGGGGTGACGTCGTTCATGTTGATCAAGATGGAAAGGGCGGGTGTCAAGAGGAAGGAGCCAGGCTCTGCTTAATGGCACCCAGTGAGAGAGCAAGGGGCACTGGGTGTCAGCTGGAACAGAGGAGGTTCCACATAAATATGGGAAGAAACCTCTTCCCAGTGAGGGTGACAGAGCACCAGAAGGCTCTGCCCAGGGGATTTGTGGAGTCTCCGTCTCTGGAGACATTTAAAACTCACCTGGCTGTATTCCTGTGCGACTCGGTCCAGGGGATCCTGCTGTGGCAGGGGGATTGGACTGGATGCTCTTTCGAGGTCCCTTTCAATCCCTAACCCTCTGTGAAGGCCAAAGGTCTCTTGGGATGCATCCCACAGAGTGTGGCCAGTAGGCTGAGGGAGGTTCTCCTCCCTGCCTACCTTGGTGAGGCCTCATCTGGAGCATCGTGTTCAGTTCTGGGTTCTCCAGTTCACAAAGGACAAAGGAGCTACTGGAGGGAGTGCAGCGCAGAGCCACCAAGATGATCAAGGCGCTGAAGCACCTTCCTTGTGAGGAGAGGCTGAGAGGGTTTAGCCTGGAGAGGAGGTCACTGAGGGAAGGTGTCATAAAAGCCTGTGAGCATCCAAAGGGTGATTGTCAGGGTGGCGGGACCAGGCTCTTCTCAGGAGCGCCCAGTGATGGGGCAAGGGGCAGTGGGTGTCAACTACAATGCTGGCGATCCAGTCTCATCATAGGGAAGAGCTTCTGTTTGGTGGGGGTGACGGAGCGCTGCAGCAGGCTGCCCGGAGAGGTTGTGGAGTCTCCTTCTCTAGAGACATTCAGAACCTGGCTGAACATGCTCTGGTGCAGCCTGCCCTAGAACCTGCTCAGCAGGGGGGCTGGACTCGCTAATCTCCAGAGGTCCCTTCCAGCCCCAACCGTTCTGTTCTGTGATTGTGCTGACCGCCCCCCGAGGCAGCTCGGCTGAGCCTGTGCGACAGAGTCACCCTGGCTCCATCCAACTGGCTCGTGTCTGCCAGAGAGGTTTGGGGTGTCCTCTGCTCTCTTGCTCTAGACCCCCAGTGCCAGGGTTGTGGCAATGGGAGGGCATCTTGGCACTAAGTGTGCCATAGGAAATGGCTCTGGGTAGCGGCTGGGCATCTTCCTGCTCCCGCAGCACGGGGCTGTGGGTTGATGTTTGCGCAGTCTGCGGCATCAGCCGGTTAAGGACAGTCAGCAAACGAGGCTGAGTGCCCTGCGACGGCAAAGCTGGGCTGCACAGAAAGCCACGGAGCCGGCACACGGGGCTGGGGACGGGGCAGGAGCAGGCAGGAATTCACAGAGGGAGAGGACTGGGAGCAAGCGGCTCCAGGTGAGAGTGCCAGCCTGTTGGAGCGGAAGCTGCTCGGGCCTTGAGCACTCCTCAGCCTTGGGCTCTTGGCTGAAAGTTGTTGCTTGGCTTCTTCTCTGAAGCATTTAAGCTCCTTTCTCAGGTCACTGGGGTTTAGGCTCGCAGACGTGTGGCTGTACGTGCTGGGCTTTCTGTAGAGAGATCTGCACGCACACAGAATCCTGGAATCCTTAGGGATCAGAGGGGACCTCAAGACATCGTCCAGTCCAATCCCCCTGGCACAGCATAACCCCACACACACACACACACACACACCCCCCCGTGTGTAAGGTTACTCCTGTTGATGCGTGAGCGTGCCTACACGCGTGCGCACGTCACAGCCTGCCTGTGGGGCTGCTTTGAACTCAGTTGTAGTGGGGATCGATACTCCCAGAGAGCTGGGGTGTTTTACAGCTGGAGTAACTGCTTCTGCCCCAAACCGCTCGGCCAGAGTGCGCTGCTGCTGCTGCTGCTCTCGCAGGATCACAGTACAGAGGTGCAAACAAAGCAGAGGTGAAGAGCACAGGCTCCAGTTACCCTGGCTGGCTCTGCAGTCTGCGCTGCCTGCCGAGGTCGGTCTATCCCAAGGGTGTCTGGCAGAGCTCAGGAGGGTGCTGCTAACGCCCTGTGTTGGGTGCGGGTGTCAGCAGAGCCCCTTTGTTTTCCTCCCTGTCCTCTCCCTGACTCGCTCTGTGCTGAGTGTGTAGAGGCCGGGGAGTGTTAGTCATAGCTGAGAAGTCCTCCTTGCCCTTGACAGCCGATGCCTCCCCTGCTGCGGAGTCAGTTGATGACTCAGCTGCTCTACCTGTTTGCTGCAACTTTCCTTTGCTCGGCAGCATCTTCCCTGCTGGGTTTTACTGAACAGGTGAGAAGGCAGAGTCCCTGCTTGACGAAGGTTGTGAGAAAGAGAGAGAGGCAGAGAAAGAAAGAGACAGAGAGAGAAAGAGAGAGAGAGAGAGAGACAGAGACAGAGACAGAGACAGAGAGAGAAAGACAGAGAGAGACGGAGAGAGAAAGACAGAGAGAGACAGAGAGAGAAAGAGAGAGAGAGAGAGAGAAAGAGAAAGAGAGACAGAAAGAGAAAGAGACAGAGAGAGACAGAAAGAGAGAGACAAAAAGAGAAAGAGAGACAGAAAGAGAAAGAGAGACAGAAAGAGAAAGAGACAGAAAGAGAAAGAGACAGAGACAGAGACAGAGAAAGAGACAGAGAAAGAGACAGAAAGAGAGAGACAGAGAAAGAGAGAGACAGAGAAAGAGAGAGACAGAGAAAGAGAGAGACAGAGAAAGAGAGAGACAGAGAAAGAGAGAGACAGAGAAAGAGAGAGACAGAGACAGAGAGAGACAGAGACAGAGAGAGAGAGACAGAGAGAGAGAAAGAGAGAGACAGAAAGAGACAGAGACAGAGAGAGAAATAAATGAGGACTCCTTTTTTAGCAGCGTTCCGGTTGCTCTGCTGCTCAAACACAGCAGACTCTTCCCCTCTGTTGTCGCTGGCACTCAGAAGCCCCGGTGCAGGTCGTAGCTTTCTGACAGTTCAGGGTGGCCGCAGTGCTGTGGGGCACTCCGCTGGGAGCAGCAGTGCGATGCTGCCTGCAGGCAGGGTGTCAAAGCAGGAGCTGTTCTCGTGAGGAGCAACTTTGGGACGGGGCTGTATTCGTCAGGGCTGGGGATGGATAGGATGATGTCCCCCACAGCCAGACAGAGAGCTTCCCTGCCAGTGTGCTTGACACAGCCACCTCTGTTCCCCCCTCACAGTGTTGGGGACATGGCAGTAGATGGCACTGGAGAATAGCACCTGAGACGGGCTGGCTCTGTTATGAAACCCCGTCTCTCTGTTTAGCCAGTTCTTGGACTGCTGGAACGCTGTGCATTCCCATTGCAAGGCTGTTCCTACTCAGAGCCCCACGGCTTCAACTGCAGGGCTGCGATGTGGGAAGGCTCACAGCTCTGCTAAGCAACACCAAGAGCAAAAGGCTGCTGCCTGTTTGATGCCCTGTTTGATCTCGGGGTGTGGTGGAGTGCCTGCTCTGCTCCCTCTCTACCTGCAGCTTTCCATCAGGCAGAGCTTGTCTGAGCCACGTTGGCTCCTGTCGACTGGTGGAGCAGCAAGAGTATGTAACCGAGAGAGGGGAGGCGTCCCAGGGGTCTCCGGATGGTCTCTAGCGCCTGTGTCTCACGTGCCAGCCGAAGAGGAGAGTGTTCTTGGTAGCTGTAAGAGAAATCTGCCTGAGAAAACACTTCGCACTCTGAGACTTCAAGTTGCAAACCGAGAGCCGGTGGCCAACTGAAAAGCCTGATAAAATGCCCCAAATCTTGCGTTTCCCTGGGAGAACCTTCATAACCTCTTCCCTGGAGACCACTGAGGGGAGACGGGGAGACAGGGAGACGTGCTCCGCTCATGTTACACGAGTAGCCCTGTGTGTTTGCTCGGGAACAGGGGCTCTTCCCACACACCTTTCCTCTGTGCTTCTGACCCGTCTTACTGCGTACGGTCACTGTGAGGTGAAGCCACATCACACTGCTGTGGCAGCCCCTACAGCCCTGCCTCTCTCTCCCTGCCTCTCTCTCCCTGCCTCTCTCTCCCTGCCTCGCTTTCCCTGCCTCTCTCTCCCTGCCTCGCTTTCCCTGCCTCACTTTCCCTGCCTCTCTCTCCCTGCCTCCCTTTCCCTGCCTCTCGCTTTCCCTGCCTCTCGCTTTCCCTGCCTCTCGCTTTCCCTGCCTCTCGCTTTCCCTGCCTCTCTCTCCCTGCCTCGCTTTCCCTGCCTCTCTCTCTGTCTCAGGATAGCTTCCCAGCCATCACTGGCAATGACTACAGGACAGCACAAATGCCAGGTGGTCGGTGGAACAGGCCGGTGTTTTAAGGGCTGGAGAATTTGTGAGAGCCAACCCCCCCACCTTTCCCAGGCCGAATACCTCCTGCTTTCTCCGGCTGTTTTCCAGTCACTCGAGTCTGAACTCTGTCTAAATCACAAGGACTCTGAGGGCTGTTTGCTAGGCGCCCAAGGGCGCACTCGCCGGTGATCCTTTCTCAAGTGATTGCTGCGCTGGGTTTATCAGACTGAAGGTACCGTGGATCAATTATTAACTTCAGCTGCTCTGTCCTGGTCTGCTCAGCCTTCGCCCATGGCTGTTTTCATTGGGAGGAGCCTTTGCTGATACCCAGTCCCTCACTTCTTCTGGTGACGTTTTCCTGCCAGTAGCAACCAAGCATTAGGCTGGGATTGGGATGATGAAGGGAGGAGAGCAGCTCCCTGATGAGAAAGGCTGGGGGAGCTGGGTCTCTTGAGCTGGGAGAGGAGGAGGCTGAGGGGGGACCTCATTCCTGTCTCTCAATCTGTGAGGGGTGGGTGTCAGGAGGATGGAGCCAGGCTCTGCTCAAGGGCATCTGGGGACAGGACAAGGGGCACTGGGTGCCAGCTGGGACAGAGGAGGTTCCCTCTCAACCTCAGCAGGACCTTCTTCCCAGGGAGGGTTCCGGAGCACTGGAAGGGGCTGCCCAGGGGGGTTGTGGAGTCTCCTTCTCTGCAGACGTTCCAGCCCCGCCTGGCTGTGTTCCTGTGCCACTGGGTCTGGGGGATCCTGCTGTGGCAGGGGGATTGGACTGGGGGATCTTTCCAGGTCCCTTCCGATCCTTAACGATCCTGTGACTGTATGTGAATTCACCACAGCCAGTCACTGCACTTCGTTAAGGAGCGGTACGAAGTGTGAAGGCAGGTGCTCCTTGAGGGAACTCCATCTGCATCATGCCTGGAGCAGCCTCTGCTGCTCCCTTTTGTGGTCTTGGACTTCTTGAGCTCTAGCAGGATGTCTGTGGCCAGTGCCGTGTTTGCTCTGTACCCTTTGCAAAGTGGCAAGGCTCCCCATTCGTCCTTGGGAAGGGCCCCCCCAGTGTAAAGGGTTTTCCCCGTGAGGCTGTCCTAGCTCTCTTTACTGAGGACCGAAGCAGGGACCTCTCTGCCATGCGAAACTTGTTGCAAACCCCTCTGCTGCGGGCAGGGACAGGGGCTCCTTTCCGAGAGCGCACGGCCAGCACAGGCAGGCAGAAGCTGCCTGAATCGCGGTGCAATTTGCAGTTGCTGCCCTTGTGCAGACGTTTCCGAAGAGGCTCAGTCGTTCCCTTGCAGACGTTGCCTGGGTCAAGCGTGTCTGGCACTTGTCCTGCAAGCGTGAGGTCGTCTGCCCCCGCGGCAAGGCAGAAAGCACCAGGAGGACGTAAGCTGGGCTCTCAAGGAGAAGAGAGAAAGTGATGCCCTTTCACTGCTGCTGATGTTTGAGGTTCCCCTGAAGGGAGGTTGGGAAAGGATCGCTCGGACGGCAAACCGGTTGGACTGGAAGGAAAGTTTCCGACGCTGAGGCTACACCCCCTTGATACTGCAAGCACAGGTCACCTGGAAGTCTCCCTGCAGGAAGCGGGGTTAGGAGAACATGCAGGCTCCCGGACGGAGTGTTTCAGGTAAGAGGCTGCGGCGAGTGTTCCTCCTCCTTAGCAGATGGCCCGGACGGCGACTCCTGGACTCCCACAGAAAGGGAAAACGGAGCCCACGGTGCCTCCTCATGCTGCTCTCATTGCTCGCGTGGACTTCCCAGTTCTCCGAGGAGAACAGGGGAGCACAGGGCCCAGGCCAGCTTGCGGCACTACACCAAAGCACTGGCTTGTAAAGGGCGCTGGGAAAGCAGTACTGCTCCTGCACGGTGTGCAGAGCGCGGGAGAGCAGCCTTCCTGTGCAGGGGCCTGGAGGTGGTCTGTGTGTGTGCAGCGGCGTATTTGCCTGTTCCTGAAACAGCTTCAGTGGCGAGCGTGCCAGCTGAGCCGGCAGGTAGGTACGGAGCACTGGGAAAGGAAGCTGCTTGAAACACAGAAGGTGTTCTAGAAGCAGTTGGAAGAGTGTTAAAGCTTTTCATTCCCTCTATCGTGGTCATCCAGGCAGCCGAGCTCTGCTCAGGACGCTGGGGCTGGAGGGAGATACCCTCCTTCTGTTTGGTCTGAAGTGTTCCAGTCTTCAAGAAGGCAAAAGCTACTTGTCTCCCGATGCGATGGCTGAACAGTCTGCCTCCTCCTTCCATTTCTTTGTTTGTTTGCTCTGTTTCTTTTCGTAGAGACGAGAACCAGGGGACACTCCTTGGTCACGACGACGTAGTACTATGCTCGCTCCTCTTTTCTAAGCAGTAGTTTATATGAACCCAGTGATGCCCTGCACTTGAGGATTCCCCTGAGACAGGTGTAGAGGCTGTTGTTGAAGTTCATGCTCAGGTCACCACGGCAAGTGCTGTACCTCACTTTGCTTGCCTGGCCGAGTGTAACGCCACCAGTGCTTTAGTTTTTCAAGGTGGTTGAGGGAAACTAAGTCAGAGCACGCGTGGGATTACTGAGTGGAGTACTTGGAAGAGTCCTTCGGCCTCTAACTTGCAGATTTCACTTCAGCCTATTTGTCTTGTCATTTCTCGTTCCTCACGGGGTGACAGAAGACTCTGTCCCCTCAAGTTTGGCTTAAAATGCAGCAGCCATAACGGGCTCTGAGGCATTCCTTCTGGGCACGGTGGATTTCCATGCAAGGTGCTGCTCGCGACACGGATACTGTGTGGATCCTGGAGACGTATTGGAACGCTGCTTGCAGGGCTCAGCTTGAGTGACTTCTGAGCACGCTTGGTCTCTCCAGCCTGGTTCTGTCGCCTGCCCGGGCATTCATGTCTTAGGACATTGTTGAATGCAGTCTGAGGATGCCCTGTACATGACCGAGTGCCCGGCACAGCTGTGCACTTCATGCTGGCCTGTGTTCTACGGGTACGGCTGTATCAGTAAACAGAGCGGGCCAAGGCTTGGAGGGCAAGTGGCCCAGAATAGAGTGTGGCCTTAGAACGAGCCCCTCTTCCTGCAGAAGCATTTGCTGCTCGTTTGAACCGCAGGACTCCTGGGTGTCTGCCGAAATCATGTCACAGGCTTTCTGCCAGCAGCGTGGACGAGGGGTGGCCAGCTTCTGCTGGCTTTACGCGGGCGGCTGCTTTGGAAGAGGCGGACGTGCCGCAAGCGTCGCTGGTTTCCTTCGCTGGTGCCGTAGCCAGGCTGTGGGGTTGGGTACTCACTCGGGCTCCAGACAAAGCTGCTTCACTCTGTGCAGATCTCCTGCAAAAAATGACGGGAGAAGGGCCCAGCTTTCCTTATCCTAAGTGTTCTTGGCTTCAGCTCACCTTCTGCTCTTCGTTTCAGTGTGACTGGAGCTCCGGCCCTGAACATCTCCGCGTTCACCTTGGCAGTACGGTGACCCCTCTCTAAGGACTAACGAGGCCGGAGACAAGGATCAGCCATGGCAGACTCTGCAGGGATGCCTTTCTCACGCAGCGAGCTTCGCGAGGGACAGGCGGGGGACCCGGCGTCGTGCCCACCCTGCCAGTCTGGGGCTGTTGGAGGGGTCCGCCTGGGATTCGATCAGATAGCTGAGGAAGTCAGCAGTGAATTCATGTTTTACGGTTCATCCCACTGGCACCATCCTGAGGACTTTTTCTTCCCCTCGGATGTCTTTGGTCTGAGTGTGCCTGAGCGGCAGCTTCCTGGCCAGACTGAGGTTGCTTACGGTGAACCTCACCCTGGAAGTCCTGTCTCTCACTGGCAACGAGGCACAGAGTCACCAGCGCTTGGCTTCCGATCTTCTGTGCTGTCTGATGGTGGAAGCTTCTCCCAAACGGATTCCAACCTCTGCAGTCGAGAGAGAGGGTGGAACAGTCGTGTGAGTCCAGTCACAAACGAGGTTGATTCACGCACGGGAGAGGGCGACACAAGTGTGCGTCCTCAGGTAAGCTGTGAGCGTGAGGATGTGCAGTCTCCTGCTTTCTCAGACAGCTGTCTGTTTGGACAAGAGGGGAGAGATGAAAGTGGAGACAGAGGAGCTGGTTTGACAGATGCTTCCGGAAGATGCAACACAGGACCTATCTGGCCCAGCGACTTGGGACATGGCAGAGAGGTATGCAGTGACCTGGGACATGGCAGAGGGGTATGCAGTGACCTGGGACATGGCAGAGAGGTATCTGGTGACTTGGGACATGGCAGAGGGGTATGCAGTGACCTGGGACGTGGCAGAGGGGTATGCAGTGACCTGGGACATGGCATTGTGAGTCAGCACACGGATCCCGAACAGCCTGCAGGGCACCTCTGCTCCGTGAATACTGACAGGCAGCCCGGATTTACCTTCTGCTTTCAACTGCTGGGGAGCGTAAAGCAAAGGCGAAGAGACCCTCGGCTTGTTTCTGTCCCTGTGGATAGCAACAGCTACTGAAGCAAACACGTGCAGACCCGGAGACCTGGGGAGGCAGGGGGAAATAGGGCTGAGGACTGTTCCTAGGCTCCCTGTGTCGCGAGCTCACAGTGAATACAGAGCAATTGCAGTGAAGGCAAAAGAGAAGGGAAGGAAGGTACTGGAAAGATCATCCAGTCCAACCTAAAAACAACCCAGTAACCCTACCATCTGCCATCTAGCTCATGCCACTCAGCACTGCATCCAGCCTGACCTTGAACACCTCCAGAGACGGTGACCCGACCCCCTCCGTGGGCAGCCCGTTCCAAACCGGGATCACTCTGTCAGTGAAAAACCTCCTGATGTCCAGTCTAAACCTCCCCCGATGGATGGAGCTGAAGACTGGGACCCCTTGTCCTGTCTCCAGTGTCCAGGGAGAACAGACTGATCCGCCCCTGACTCCAACCCCGTTGTAGGTAGTTACAGACAGTGATAAGGTCATCCCTGAGCCTCCTCTTCTCCAGGCTGAACAGCCCCAGCTCCATCAGCCTCTCCTCGTAGGGCTGACCTTCCAGCCCCTTGACCATTCCAGTTGACATTCCAGTTTGTCTGGGCTCATTCCAGCCTCTCGCCATCCTTCCTGAACTGAGTAGGAGGAGAATGAATTGTGTGAAAGGCAGGATTGATGCTAGGGGAAGCAGTCATGCAAGAGCAGGCACAAACACTTCTGTGGCAGAGGAAGAGGTGATTACAGGGGAGATGAGTGAGTCCAGGGCAGCCACAGTCGAATGAGTGGAGGACTTGAGTCGTGGAAGCATTTGAGCTGTTCAGCTAGAGCTGGAAGAACCGGCAGAGAGGAGAGAGCTGCTTTGTATAGGAAAAGCAGTGTGGTCACAGGAATTCCCTCAGGGAGGAAGAGCCCTGTCAGGGCAGAAAGCCAGCTGAGGCAAAAGGCTTCAACTGAAGCTCGAGATGGTAGAAACGGAAACCAAGAGTGAGCGTTGGGAAGGGGAAGGGTGTGAGAAGCCTGTGACGAAGTGCTGCTGGGCTGGGGGTGCTGGAAGAGGTGAAAAGGGTGAGGGGCTGACTGGGCTGATGGCGAGCAAGACTCTTGCAGTGGCTGGGAAAGGGGAGCCGCACGGCAAAAGGCAAAGAGCAAGCGCGGGTCTGGTGTCTGTGTGAGGCAAGAGGTGGGAACCAAGGCTGCAGGCACAGGTCTGATGTCTGTGTGAGGCAAGAGGTGGGAACCAAGGCTGCAGGCACGGGTCTGATGTCTGTGTGAGGCAAGAGGTGGGAACCAAGGCTGCAGGCCGTGCGGTGGGAAGGAGGATGCCAAGGCAGGGAGGCGAGCACTGAGATAAGCCATAGGCATCCAGGATGAAGCGCTCGCAGTGCTGAGATGGCACCGTCACTCTGGTCCTCAGCTCCCGGGTGCAGTGCTGTGGCCCCAGGCTTCGTTTCATGCGTGTTAATCCAAACATGCCCGGGGCAGTAAGAGTAGTGTTAAATTTCTCTGGCCTTGCCATCACCCTTCAGATGTTCAGAAACGCTGACGAAGCCATCTCCACAGCATCGCTGTGAGGGGAGATTCTGTTCCTTCTGTGTTAGAAAGGAAGCGGAAATAAAGCCAAGCACCCCTGGGTCTGGCTGCTCCATCTCTGCTCTGTGGAGTAGAGTTTCAGATTATCTGGCAAAACTCTTCGTCCAAGGCAAATCAGCAGACTTTCGGGTGCTCCACAAACAGGTTCATAGACTTCTAGAGTGGTTCAGGTTGGAAGGGACCTTAAAGACCATCTCGTTCCAACCCCCCCGCCATGAGCAGGGACACCCCCCACCAGACCAGGGTGCTCAAGGCCCCAGCCAGTCTGGCCTTGAACACTTCCAGGGTGCAGGGGGCAGCCACAACCTCCCTGAGCAACCTGGTCCAGGGTCTCGGCACCCTCATCACAAAGAGTTTCCTCCTGACTTCCAGTCTGAACCTCCCCTCTTCCAGCTGGAAACCATTCCCCCTGCTCCTACCACTCCCAGCCCTTGGAAACAGCACCTCTCCAGCTCTCCTGTAGCCCCTTCAGGGACTGGAAGGCTGCTTTAAGATCTCCCTGGAGCCTCCTCTTCTCCAGGCTGAGCAGCCCCAACTCTCAGCCTGTCCCCATAGCAGCCCTCCACTCATCCTGGTGGCCCTGCTCTGGACAGGTCCCCACAGCTCCCTACGAGACGCATGTGGTCAGTGTTCACAGGAGGAAGGGTGGCTCCTTAGAAACCTTGGGTCGGTTCGGTGTTCACTGTGAACGGTTCTTCGTGTGCACACGCTCATCGACTCGTCAAACGCCTGACGTTTGCCCTCTGTCCGTGTGCCTGGTGCATGTGCAACAGCAGAGTGGGCTCGCAGGTGCCACAGCGTTCAGCTCCTTCCTGGAGGCAGCGCTCTGGCTGAAGGGTGCTGTGGCAAACGGAGAAGGGAGTGCTTTGGCCTCCAGTAGTGACTCCGAGCTCTGCCATCCAAGTTTGGAGCAACCACCTGGGGGTTGTTGTGTCAACAGAACAGGCTGTTAGCCGTCTCAGGGAGCTACCTGGCGTCTGTGTGTGGAGACGGACGTGATCCTGACCGTCCCTCCGGGACAGAGAGAGAGAAGACGGGAGTGAGGACATAAATCACTGCAACCTAAGCTTCCCACGCTGTGCCCCTCTCAGCGGCGAGCGGGTATCTCACACCTTTCAGGCTAGCGGTGCTCTGATGCTCGATGACTTAAAAGCTCTGCCTGGGGTTCCTCGTATTGGGCACAGAGGGGGGAGTCATAATTGTGAAGCCCAGGGTAGCTGCTGCTTGGTGACTGTGGGTTTGCTCTGCAAGGGTTTGGTGTGCAGGGAGAATGGGGCTGCCCGTGCTTCCGTGGAGCACTGGGGGGTCAGGGGTGGGATGATAGGAAGGATGGGACCAAAGGCAGGGTCAGCCTCACGGCCCTGCTGCTTCTGTAACCTAACAAACTGACTCTGTGTCTTCGGGTGTCTTCTGGGTGTCTGCAGGCTGCGCCTGGGTTTATCCAGCTGGCTGAAGCGAGCAGAGGAAGCCATGCAAGCACAGCTGCTTTTTGCAAGGCGGTGGAGCAGTGAGTAATGAACACAAGTGTGGTAGTCGGCTCTGGCATCTCCCCTGCTGACAGGAATGGCATCGCTTAGCCCTGTGCCGTGGGTCTGCCTGAGAGGACTGTGTTTCACCCTAGCAGCCCTCGCAGTGCTGGGTTTGTACTGGTATCCTGGAAGGTGTGGATAACGCAGCAGATTAAGAGCCACTGGGGTTGGCAACTGAACACCTTGGCACCCTTTCTTTGCTCTGCCATGGACAGCGGTGCCAGGAGATCTGGCGTAAACCCATGCCCACCTCTGGCCTTCCTCTTGGCTCTCTCTCTCTGTACAGCTGGTGCAGAGTTTAGGCAGCACTGGGCTCTGAGATCTCTGAAAACCTGTCTGTAGATCTTAGAATCCTTAGGGATGGGAAGGGACCTGGAAAGGTCGTCCAGTGCAATCCCCCTGCCACAGCAGGGTCACCCAGACCCAGTGGCACAGGAACACAGCCAGGCGGGGCTGGAACGTCTGCAGAGAAGGAGACTCCACAGCCCCCTGGGCAGCCCCTTCCAGTGCTCCGGGACCCTCCCTGGGAAGAAGCTCGGCAGGGGGATTGGACTGGATGATCTTTCCAGGTCCCTTCCCATCCCTAAGGACTCTCTGATACTGTTGTTTAAGGCACTGGTGGCAGCCCTGAGGCAGGAGGTAACAGAGCAATGAAGAACCTTACGTGAGAGAAGTACAGCTCAAAGGAGACTGCAGGCAGAGACGACGCAAAGCACTGCCAGTTCAGAAGCAACGCAATGCTCGTGAACCTAAGAAAGGAGAGAGAGCGCCGTACGCCTCGTACGGGGTGCCTGCGCTCAGCCACAGGCGTACTTAGGAGAGGGGGGGGCATAGAACTTGAGCTGGTACAGTGTGAGCCCTTCCCTGCAGCTGCAGAGTGCATTTCCTTAAGAAGCAGGTGTGACCTCACTGACAGGCGCAGGACCCAGGGCCATCCTTAGGGAATGGTACTTCAGGAGGAGGTCTGAACTCCTCTGGCTTCCCTGAGGTCGAGGGCAGCGCTGACTCTGTGATGGTCCTCAAGTTTTTGCTCTTGGGTTTCCCGTAAAGTCAAAGATGTATTTCCACGTACGCTGCCTGGCGCGGAGTCAGCTCACTCCTTCGCGAAAGCAGAGGCGGAGCTGCTTCCCTTTCCCCTCTGTTCACACATTTCATTCCCGACAGCACTGTTTTACTTGCTAGAGCCATCATGTAGAGGGTCCCTTCTGTTCTTGCACGGGGGCTGGGTCAGGTGCCTCTGAGGATGCTTCAACCGCCTGTTCCTTCCAGATTAAGAGCAGCCTACTCTGCCTTTGACGGGAAGACAAACACCGGGAAGATCTGGAGTGCTGCAGCAGGGGTCCCAGGCCGAATCCTTGGGGAGGCAAAGCTCAGAGTCAGCGTCTGGACCGACTCTTCGCCGTATCCTCTGCTGCTCACGCCTCATGGTCAGTGATTGACGTGACTGTCTGTCTGCAATTCAGCTCCGCAGAGGCGGTAACAGAACCCACTTGGTACCTGGGAAGATCCCTGCAGAGCCAGCGCTCCCTGGGGCTTGGAGATGAAGAGGAGGCTGAGGGGGAACCTCATTAATGTCTCTAAATCTGTGAGGGGTGGGTGTCAGGAGGATGGAGCCAGGCTCTGCTCAAGGCCATCTGGGGACAGGACAAGGGCACTGGGTGCCAGCTGGAACAGAGGAGGTTCCCTCTCAATCTCAGCAGGACCTTCTTCCCAGGGAGGGTCCCGGAGCACTGGACCAGGCTGCCCAGGGGGGCTGTGGAGTCTCCTTCTCTGCAGACGTTCCAGCCCCGCCTGGCTGTGTTCCTGTGCCACTGGATCTGGGTGACCCTGCTGTGGCAGGGGGCTTGGACTGGCTGATCTTTCGAGGTCCCTTCTGATCCCTAGGCATTCTATGGTCCGTGCCATTCTTCTCTTTCCGGTGTGGCTAGCGTTAGCCATCAGGAACTGCAGGTTACACACCAGTGCAGCCACGAGAGGTGTCAGACAGGCAGTTGCCAAAGGGCTGGATGTCCAGTGGCCTGTGACATCGCTGGTTTGCTCTAAGTAAACTCAGACCCTGTGAGAATTTGAAACCAAATTGAACATTGAAAAGTGCCGGGTGCAGCTGGATCTGGTTCCTCTGGATGGAGCGAGTCTGCAGTGCTCGTTAGGAATTGCAGAGGTGCTCTTACTTTCTGCACTCGAGTATCCAGCCTGAAATTCTCTAGAAAGCTACTACTCATTTTTCTTGCCATCTTTACTTACAGCTGGCTGTGTCACTCGTGATTTCATCGTGGAGATCCTCCACCTCACAAACCAAGAGCCGGTCCAGGAGGATTTCCTTCTCAGAGTCTGCGGGTCTGATGAGTTCCTACAAAGGTACTGGGTTTGTGTTGTGTGATACGAGCTGCACGCCCAGTGCACTCCCCTTCCATTCCGTGTATCCTGGAACACGAGGAGAGCTGGAGGACTGTGCTCCAAACACTTACCCTGTAGTTTCGGAGCTCCCAGGACGCTTGGTACTTGCACGGAGATGATGCTGTGCTCCAGTGCAAGGGGTCACATGCTGCTCTCTTGGAGAAGCTTAGTGCAGCCTTGAGTAATTGGTTTCACTCTGCTGCCCTTCTGGTCTTTCGGGGCCGTAACACAAAGAGTGTGCTGCTTCCACGATTGCCTGGGAGGGAGGGGGTAGGCATGTCAGCGGGGGGAAATGGCAGCAGAGAGGAGACGCTGCTGTACGGCTGCACAGCAGGCGACTTCTCTTCACGTCTAGTGGAACAGGAGTAGTGCAAAAGAAGTCAGCACCTTGGTGCTGGCTGCCCCTTCAGGACCAGTGCATTACAGACAGGAGCAAGTCTTCCTCAGTGTTTGTAGTCCACAAGTAAGGAGCTAAGTGCTCTGATTTCCATCAGTTCAAGTAAGCTCTCGTGGTGGCCAAAGCACTACTGGACTCAGCTCCTTGTTTCGTGGCCTCTGGCAACTTAAATTCAGCTGTCAGCAAGAGGGAGCAGATTCTGTGTTGAAACAGCTGAAGTGCAGTCTCTGGCTGTCAGCTGTGCTGTAGGGACGGGGACTCTCAGCAGAAGGGGAGGCGTTGGCAGTGCTGTGGGAATCGCAGCTCGTCTGCTGGAGACGTCGGTGTTGGATAAACTAGTGTAGGTCTGCGCTTAAAGGGGGAGCTCTGAGAAGCAGTGGCATTGGTATGAGTGTAGATACCACCCGGACTAGCACAGAGCGATCCTCTCAGCCTGATTAACCAAAGCGATGCAGTTGTGAGGGCGAAGGTTGTTCCAGATCCTGCTTGGACCGTTCTGCTGTCACGCTGGGCAGGTGGTCACCTGTTTGTGGAGGGAGCAAACTGGAACATTCTGTGGTGTTCTTTTTCGTGGTGGTGCTGGTGTCCTGTTGCAGAGGTTAAGGGTCAGACAGAACCAAGGGGTTATTCTTGAATTGCTTCAGCGCAAGAGATCCCAGAACCAAACCCCTCCAGCTGTCACAGAGCTGGGTGTCAGCTACTGGTTTAACATCCTCAGTCTGCTTTGCACTCAGAGTGTCATCCAGCGGTGCTCTGAGGGGCAGGTCAGAGTGAAAAAGAAGGGAGGAGAGAGTGGGCCTAACCAGCTGTGGTTCGTGCTGGGTTCTTTCCCCAAACGGCAGGGACTGTGCTCTGGGCAGCCACGAACGTCTTCGCAAGGCCACAACGAGCATTCAGCTCCAGCTGCTCAAGCCTGGGAATCTGAAGCAAAGTTTGGCTCGGACGGTACGTTGTCTGTTTTCTTCCTCTTTCTTTCCAACCCCCAAGGATCCTTTTGTGTAGCTCCAGCTACACAGGCAAAGAGTGATGATCTGCCTTCCTGCGACTGCGTGTCGTATTGCTGAGCTGTGCTGGCACACGTCTCTGCGTGGTTCCTGTGCTTCTGCCTCGTGAGTTCCTGTAGAGAACAGGCAGTGGAAAAGACCAGAGGCCATCTTTTTAGAACAGAAATGGTGATCTGAAATTTCAGGAGGTGCTGTGTTAAGCTTCTAACCCCTCCTGTATGGTACCGAGGATCTGTGTCTCTGGAGTAGGGATTGCTTGTCCCTACTGTGGTGGATTAGAAGGAGGGTGGTTAGCAGATCGAGAGAGAATCTTCTGCTCTTCATCTCTGCCCTGGCAAGACTGCATCTGGACTACTGTGTCCTGTTCTGGGCCCCTCAGTTCCAGAAGGGGACAGAACTGCTCAAGAGAGTCCATTGCAGAGTCATGAAGATGGTGAAGGGAGGGGAGCATCTCCTTTGTGGGGAAAGGCTGAGGGAGCTGGGTCTCTTGAGCTGGGAGAAGAGGAGGGTGAGGGGGGACCTCATTCATGTTGATGACTACGGAAAGGGCAGGTGTCAGGAGGAAGGAGCCAGGCTCTGCTCAGGGGCACCCAATGCTAGGTCAAGGGGCACTGGGTATCCGCTGGAACAGAGAAGGTTCCACATATATATGAGAAAAACCTTCCTCCTGGTGAGGGTCCCAGAGTCCTGGAAGGGGCTGCCCAGGGGGTTGTGGAGGCTCTTTCTCTGAAGATGTTTGAAACACGCCTGGGCTGTGACTTAACCTGCTGTGGCAGGGGGATTGGTCTGGGTGATCTGTCAGGGTCCCTTCCAGTCCCCGACGCTGTGAGTCTGTGATTTCATCCTGTGTATTTGTGGGGGGCAAGAGGGTTCTTGTTTTTCATCCAAGCTGTCTCTGTTTGGAAAGACAAGGAGGGCACAGGCACTCTGAGTGCTGCCTAGGAGGAATCGAGTCTGGGTACTCGTCGTTACCACCGCAGAGCAGGGTAGGCTGGTAAAAACCGGGCTCTCAGCTGGTGTGTTCATGCAGGAGTGATGCCTGCTTGTGGTTTGTGTGCTCGTTTGTAGACGCACAGAAGCACTGTCTGCCAGGACCCGCAGTCCTCACAGAAAGCGTTCTGTCATCGCCTTAAATCCAGGGAAATTCCTTCTCAAATTGCTCGGCTTGAGCAAACTGGCAGCGTGCTGCCAAGCCTGAATGGCACTGCCCTCTGCTGCCAAGGTTAAGGTCACCCTGGGACTTCCAGCCCAACGCTGGCAGTGCAGCAGAAGCTGTGCCGTGGGCAGTGCCAGTGACCCGCTGTGTCGAGGAACACTGCCAGGCTGACTGTCCACGTGGGGGTCAGGCTGCAGACTTCTAGCAGCAAAGGAAAGGGGTGAGTGGGTGCTTTCTTGGCCGTACATGGCACCGTGTGGAATGACACAGCCAGTGCAGTGGGTTACCTGGAGGATTACAAGGTCTACGGTGAGACCCATGCGTGTGCACATATCAGTGCTGCCATCGCTTCACAGATGGAAGCGCGATCATCGAGTGCCTGTGTTTACATCCCTAGCGGCAGTTGCTGGCACTCTGCACTGCCCGTGTCGCTCACTCCGGTGGCACCGATTCTTCTCAGCCCTTATCACGCAAAAGAAGTTTCATGGTGAAAACAGGAGCTGTCATCCCCAGGTCACTCTGTCACAGCGCTGCTTCTTCCAGTCACGGAATTGCCCACTCCCTGCTCTCAGTCTGGACACAGTCACTGGATGCTTGAAATGTACCCGCGGAAGGGGTGACTGAGCGCCTCTGTCGTGTCCTTTCTCACCTCATCCCCACACCACGGGAGCAAAGAGAACACGTCCAGTGACCACTGGGATGGTTTTGGCTTGGGTAATACCATGATACCTTCTTGTCATTTAACCACAGATCACTGAGGGAGGTAGGAATCACCCAGGTGGTCATCGTAGCCTGTCCTGGTGTTAGACCTGCCGCAGGGTGTCCTGTGCTAGGAGAAGCACAACGTCGTTTCTGTCTATAGTGCTGCCAAAGATGGGATGAGAAGAGCGGTTTGGTGATTAGACTGAATTATGAACCCTCTGAATCATGTGCTGTGGTGCCTTGCCCTGGCCAGCAGGTCTGTGGGCTAAAGGAGGTAACCTGCTCCTGTCCCTCCTGCTAGGAAGCTGCAGGTTCCCAGCGCTTGCGGTCCTGAGGTAGCAGGGATGTGCAGTAGGGGTGGGATGCGAATGCCTCCTGCTGCTCGTGTGCATCTCACGTGGGGTGAAGTTATGTTTTAGATGCATTCACTGGAAGGAGGGATCCGCCAACCACTTCCTGACGGTCTGCCCTTCAGTCTTGCCAGACAGTAACGGATTCCCTACGAGATGCTGCGTCTTTAACTGCAACCCTGCCGTTTAGAGCACACGGCCTGTTTGCTCTATAGATGGGCAGGTACTAGAACTGTCTGCGTTGGAACGGGACAGCGTGTCCAGGGGCTCTGTGTGCTAAGGAAACAGAACTCCTTGTCAGTGCATTTGGAGACAGAGGCAGCCCGGTGATCCTTGCTTACCTTACCTGGTGCTGTTGAGATCGAGATGCATAGCTGAACAGACCTGTCTGTGTCACTGAATCACAGAACCATTAGGGATCAGAAGGGACCTCGAAAGATCATCCAGTCCAACCCCCCTGCCACAGCAGGATCACCCAAACCCAGTGGCACAGGAACACAGCCAGGCGGGTCTGGAACGTCTGCAGAGAAGGAGACTCCACAACCCCCCTGTGCAGCCTGTTCCACAGTGCTGGGTTTCACTCCATTCTTCTGTTCCGCAGCACGAGGATGACCACAAGCAGTTTGGTGTGAATCAGCTGTTGGGAAGCACTGGTGCCTGGAGACTGACTCGGTAAGAACTCGGGGATGTAGCAGTATTTCTGCTTTCAGTTGTTCAGACTTGCAGTGAGACTCTGGACCCCAAGGGAAAGCGACTTACTGGGACAGGAATGATGCTAAAGACAGTCGGGCCAAGGTTTTGGACTGGTGGTTTCAGCCCCTCTTGGTTGTTTATCAAAAATCAGTAATCACTTCCTCGTCTGTGTAACTGCCCCCCATCCCCTGCCTTCTGTGGTGCTGCAGCTCTCACTGCAGCTCTCACTGCAGCTGTGGTGTCTCAGGAGGATTCCCAGGAGCCAAGGGGATGGACATGTCAGAACTTGCACACGGGCACTGCTCTTTGAGAAGTTTTAGGAACCAGTGCTGTGCAAACCTTGGTTTACTCAGCATTAGGCCTGTGTTGTTGCGGCTCAGAGGTGCTTTTGGGGGTTGGGGTGTGGGCTGGGTTTTGTCTGATGGGAGCTAGCTCTGGCAGTGGCACCCAGTGCCTCTGACTCTGCAGCTAACTGACCATGCACTGGTGAGACTGCATCTGGAGCACTGTGTCCAGTGCTGGGCCCCTCAGTTCCAGAAGGACACAGAGCTGCTGGAGGGTGTCCAGCGTAGAGCAATGGAGAGGATGAAGGGAGGAGAGCAGCTCCCTGATGAGGAAAGGCTGAGGGAGCTGGGGCTCTGGAGCTGGGAGAAGAGGAGGCTGAGGGGGGACCTCATTCCTGTCTCTAAATCGGTGAGGGGTGGGTGTCCACCCTTCCGCGGTGTAGTACCCGAACGCTTGCTTACCCTTAAAGAGAGAAATAAATGGGGTGTGGAGTTCCAGAGACACTGGGAGAGCCGGTAACTTCCTGCAGGCTTTTCCCGTGGGACATGCCTGTCCTTAGGTGTAGGTAGGTGACCTATGTCAGTGTGGTGTGGCAAGCGACTCTGAAAGCCCAGTGAGGATCCAGGCTCAGTTACAGGCTGTCTTGCACAAGCACGTGTCGTTGTGTTGGGTCAGCATAGAACTGCCATTAGTGGAACTGCTCTGAGTGTGCAGCACTACCCTCGGAGTCTGCCCTCTCTGTCCCAGTGGGGGGAACCTCACAGTGTTTTCCTGATTCCCAGACAGACCCTGCTTGCGGCTGCTGTGGATTACCGACGTCGCGTGGAGTGCCTGCTCCGAAATGAGGTACTTGTTCTCCGTTTGTGATCGAGAGCTGTCAGGAGGATGGAGCCAGGCTCTGCTCAAGGGCATCTGGGGACAGGACAAGGGGCACTGGGTGCCAGCTGGAACAGAGGAGGTTCCCTCTCAATATCAGCAGGACCTTCTTCCCAGGGAGGGTCCCGGAGCACTGGACCAGGCTGCCCAGGGGGGCTGTGGAGTCTCCTTCTCTGCAGACGTTCCAGCCCCGCCTGGCTGTGTTCCTGTGCCACTGGGTCTGGGTGACCCTGCTATGGCAGGGGAGCTGGACTGCATGATCTTTCCAGGTCACTTCCAGTCAGTCCATGACATTCTGCAACTTGGTCTAGGTGATCCTGCTGTGGGATTGGACTGCAGGATCTTCCCAGGTCGCTCCCAGTCCCTAGTGATTCTAAGATTCTAGAAGTTGTCGACTCACCGTCAGTTAGATCTGATAGTTTGCAGGATCCTCTACTTTTCAGGGGAGCTAGTTTCAGAAGAGCCCAGTCCAGAGGGGTCAGAACAGGCAGCCTCCCCAGTCACTGATTTTAGGAGGCTGTCTGCCAGCTCTCACAGAGATGGGCAGGAGACAGCAGTGGGGTAGACGCGCAGTTTCATTGCAACCTCAGAACGTTTGTGGATCGCTTGTGTTCGGGTTTCCTCCCCGGGTTCTTGCAGTGTTTCTGTGCTCAGGGGTTTCAAACACGCCCCTGTTTGACGTCCCCATCACCTGCAGGCACCGTGCTTGTTCCAGCGTTCAGTAAGGCACCTTCCATGGAAGAAATGGGCTTCAACCAGACACGTTGGCTTCAGAATCTGTTGGCCACTAGCGATTTGGGCGTAGACAAGTGCACGATGTCTTTGCCTTTTGCATGAGCAGATAGGATCTCCACACGCTCTGTGGCATGGATTGTCCAGCGAGCCTTTCCTGACCTGTGCTCTGTGTCCACTGTTCCTTTGCTTCCTCCCTCTTGGCTGTCAGCAGCGTGCTGTTGGTGGTGTGATTGAAGCAGCTAAAGCCATCTGCAGCATCCTCTCTTCTGTGGAAATCAGAGACATTACCGACGCAGTCGAGAAGCTCCGTGCGGTGCCCCTGCTGAGAGCACAGGTAACAGATGCAAGCTGATGCCCTGCTTTACTCTACCTGAATAGGTGTCGCTGTCTTGCTGATGCTGGCCTGCTGCTGTCTTCCCCTGACAGGTATTACTTAGAGAGGCTAAAAAAGTCTCTGATGGAAAAGTCCCCTCTGCAAATGGCAGTGGAATTCTGAGTACTTCAGAAAGAGCTGTCTCTCTGTCGGTGCGAAGCAGGGCCGGTACCGTCCACTCCTCATTGTAGCTGCAGTACTGACTCGGGTTTTGCAGGACTCGCTGTCGAGTTGTGAACGGAGACTTGGGAGGGCAGCATCTGCTGGCAGGTTTGCAGTCAGCTGGTTTGCAGTGACCTTGGGCAGCCGACCGGGCTCTGCCCTCCGGAAGTTGGGAGCACCCAAACCTTCACTGCAGTCAGCATCTTGAAAGTGCAGGTGCTCAGCAAAGCTGAATGTCAAGGCGTTCATCACTCGGGTGCGGTTTGCTGCAACCCGAGGTCGTGCTAAGTCTTCCCTACCCTAATGAAACCCCCTTCTCAGACTTGGGGAAAAGAAGTTGACTCAATTACTGAGGAACTTTCTTCTCTCCATGTAGCTTCTCGTGCGTGGCCCCTGCCTGGTCATTCCTTCTCCCAGCCAGGGTTCAGAGAAAGGTGCCAAACTGGGCGCGATGTCTGCATCCTTGGGCTGGAGCCCACTGTTCTGTGGTTGGTGTTCGTTAGCCCATGAGGTGTGTGAGAACACCTGGACAGAGAAGTAGGCAAGGGGATCACACGAGTTACCGAGTGAGTGTCAGTGGAACTGCCCAGGTGGAGTTTACTTAAACACCTCTGTTATGCGGGTCAAGGGCCTAATCCTGTGGAGGGCGAGATCCTCCCCCTGTACTCGGCACTGGTTAGACTGCCCCTGGAGTGTTGTGTTCAGTTCTGGGCCCCTCAGTTCAGGAAGGATGGCGAGGGGCTGGAGCGTGTCCAGAGAAGCGCAACTGGAATGGTCCAGGGGCTGGAAGGTCAGCCCTATGAGGAGAGGCTGATGGAGCTGGGGCTGTTCAGCCTGGAGAAGAGGAGGCTCAGGGGTGACCTTATCGCTGTCTCTAACTACCTACAACAGGGTTGGAGCCAGGCGGCGGTTGGTCTGTTCTCCCTGGACACTGGAGACAGGACAAGGGGTCACAGTCTTCAGCTCCATCCATCGGGGGAGGTTTAGACTTGACATCAGGAGAAGGTTTTTCACTGACAGAGTGATCCGGGTTTGGAACGGGCTGCCCACGCAGGTGGTCGGGTCACCGTCCCTGGAGGTGTTCAAGGTCAGGCTGGATGAGATACTGAGTGGCATGAGCTAGATGGCAGATGTTTAGGGTTTCTTGGTTGGTTTTAGTTTGGACTGGATGATCTTTAAGGTCTGTTCCAGCCTCATCAGTACTGTGAGACTGTGATACTGTGATATAGCAGGTCATCCATACAGACCTATACCTGACAGGTTCAAACCCTCAAATACTCATCCTCTTACAGGGACAAACTTCTTCCTGTGAGGTGAGGATACTAACCAGAGAGGAGCAACTATGTTTGCTCTGAGGCTCTGATGATGCTCAGCCACTTCTACGAACTCTGTGCATTATTAGCCTCTGTTTATTCCTCCTAGCTGGGGGCAGGGATGGGGGGAATAGTTTTCCACATAAGTAAAGGACCCAAGCAAACACTCCAGGCCATCAGTGTGGCACTCTGCAGGTCTGGGTTGTAAATAAATCCCCGCACCGGGTTTCTGCAGCAGAGGACACTAGAGATAACAGTACTGCGTGGCTCTGTGCGGGGACAGCAGTGGCCCTCTGGAACTGGCTGCACGGGTGCTGCCTCTCTGTAGGCTGCAGTTATCACCGAGGACCACGCTGCAGGAAACAACATAGCTCTGCTTGTTCTGTTGCTCAGAGCTGGCCGACTGATTTTCGTAGGGCCCTTCTCTTGTTCCAGGTCACAGCTCTCTGCTGGTCTTGTCTCTGTGGGAGTTCCTGTTGCGGGTAAATTCCAGTGTAAATGGTCTGGGACAGCACACGTGTTGATGTGACTGGAAATAAGGGCATCTCCACTTATATTGGAGGGCCAGCACAGCAGAGAAAGAGGCAAGAAGTAACGAGGGATTGACGTGATGGGCTCTTTACCTGGGCTGGCCTCAGAGACCTCGGGCACATCAGCATCTTTCCCTTGAGGAAAGTGTGTTGTCAACCAAAAGTGTTCCTTAAGACATAACTGAAGGGCTCGATCCAGTTAGCAGGACCTGTCCTTCTCTGGGGAGGAACTGGAGCGTGAGCAATGTGTTTGGACTAATTTGTTTGAAGGGTTATTTTGGAGTGAAGAGAAGTGCAGTTGGTTTTCTCCTGCAGTGTTACGGCCAGCTCTGGGAACCCAGGGTGTAAACTGCCTCCTATAGCTGGCTTACTCTTAATCTTAGTCTTAGTCTTAATCTTAGTCTTATTCCCACACTTACTCCCACACTTACTCCCACACTTACTCCCACACTTACTCCCACACTTACTCCCACACTTACTCCCACACTTACTNCACACTTACTCCCACACTTCCTCCCACACTTACTTACTCCTACTCTTACTCTTACTCCTACTCTTACTCTTACTCTTACTCTTACTCCTACTCTTACTCCTACTCTTACTCCTACTCTTACTCCTACTCTTACTACTACTCTTACTACTACTCGTAGTATCCCTCAGTCAGGTTTCAGCCCCAGCCTCTGGGAATTCCAGCAGAGCCAGAGAGTGAGTTCAGAGAGCCAAATCAGTTCCTCACTAGGGGTTGTCCTGAGTAACCAGAAGACCCCACGGGAGATGCAGGGTAACAGCATGAAACTCAAAGAGTATTGGCCATCGTTTTACAGTCCGAGGTGTCTGCTGTTCGTGGGAACAGGCTGCCCAGGGGGGCTGTGGAGCCTCCTTCTCTGGAGATGTTCCAGCCCCGCCTGGCTGTGTTCCTGTGCCACTGGGTCTGGGTGATCCTGCTGTGGCAGGGGGATTGGACTGGGTGATCTTCTGAGGTCCCTCCTGATCCCTAAGGATTCTAGGATCCTGTATTTGCTTCTGTTTCTCCTCTGAGTCACTGTCAGGCAGACACTGTTTTGATTTTTGAGAGTGATTGTTAGTAGGCAAAGGACTGTGCTGTGAGGTGATCTGTCCTGCTGTAAAAGCAAACAAATAATAAACAAGGTACCCCCAGGCAGACAGAACCCCCTGCTCCAAGAGTTTCCCCCCCGTCACTACTCATTCTCCAGCTCTCCCCATCTCCTGTGTGCAGGCGGTCTCCAAGACTTCAGGCTCCGTGCACTTCCCTGCTTTCCTGTTCCTGCCTTGCCCGTGTGGATTGCAGGCTCTTCAGCGCAGGGTCCGCCTCTCTTCATCTGCCTGTGCAGTCTCCAGCGCAGCAGAGTGCTGGACGAGGCTGTGATCTCCAGCGACTGAAAATCCTGTGTGGTGCTGGCAGTGCCGGTGCCGCTGATGCTTCCTCAGCTGCAATGAGTGCAGTCATACAGCTTCTCGATGACAGGAAGATTCTGTCCCGAGTGGGTATTTATCACTGCTCTTAGAACCTTCTCCCGTGCCAACGTGAGCTGTTCCGCAGTCCCTCGGAGACTGACTGTGCTGCTAGCAGCTGTGTTGAGTTTTTTGGTGGTGAAGGGTTTGGTCCCTTCCCTTTCCCTTTTCAGCTTGGTTATCCGGGCTGGCTGGCTGTCCCTTGAAGCCTTCCTGTAAAGGCTGTCTGTGACCCCGACTGACACCCCTCTGCCTCTTACTGCCTGTTGGGTGAAGCAGACCTGACTAACAGAGAACTTCACACAGGCATAGAAGAAGCAGCTGTTTAAGCTGCTCCTGCACCAGGCGCCGCTGCTGCTGCTGCTCGCTCTTCACTCCTTTGAGAAACAAGTGCTGGGGTGGTTGATTAGGCTTCTGCCATCTAGAAAGAGCTCAGCTAGTGGAAGAGAGGCCTTTCTTCAGGCAGACTGCTCACTTGCCCAGCAGTGCAGTGCCCTTTTTGGGACTGCCTGTCCCGTCTCAAGCGCTGCAGCATTGCCCATCGGGTAGGTGAGAATGCCAGAGTCAGTGCCAGTGGGGTTTTGCTGCTCCCTGAGCCTCTGGTGGGATGTGTGGGGTGGTCCTGTGTGCAGTGCCTTTCAGTGCATCCCTGTGCACATGGTGCCCCAGGGAAGCTCCTCCCAAGGTGAATCCGCGGGATGCCTGCGTGTAGGTCTACGTACCTGTGTGTACAGACCCTACCTGTAGGCCTGTGCTTGCGCACTCAAAGGGAAAGAAATCTCAACGCGCTTCAGTTTATTTGTGATTAAAAAAGACCGACCTCCCGGGAGCCTTGCTGCCAACCCTCTGCCTTTAATTAAGGTGCATTTATTACCTCCTCACCGCCTTGGCACTGCCAGCGCTCTGCGTTCCTCTCTTGTGCTTCAGAGATTGTGAAAGCAACTGGCACCAGCCATAGCTCCTTCTGAAGTGATTGCATCTCTTTGGAACTGTGATTCATTCAGCCGCTAACCAACCCAACCCTGGGATTTTCAGGTCCCTTCAGGGGAAACTCCGGGCCTGCTGCACAATTAATGGGTTTCATTTCCTTTGTTTTCCTTCCTTTCTTCCAGCAGCTCACAAAGAGTCCTTGGAGATCAGGTCCTGCCCGAGCAGGCACTAATCCGCGCTGTATTGAAGGGGCTGCGCGAGCTGGGAATGCTGAGGGCTGCAGCAGAAGGCTGTTTGCTTTCCAGAACCGGGGGGGTGTCCAAAGGTCTCTGTTCCCATTTGTCTCTCTGCATCATAAAGATTGTGAAAACATATTTCTCAGCTGGGAGATTGCTTTTCTCCCCTCAAGTAAGCGTCTGACTTCTCTCCCTGTTTGCCAGACAAACGTTGGCAGCTCCAAGCTGGGTACCCGAGGGAGAGTGTGCATCCAGGCTGTGCTGCCTGTGGCACCCCTGTGTGTGCTGCCACTCCTGACAAGCCTCTGGCTGAACGATCTGCACCTCGGTAACTTGGTTCTCTGTCACCTTGGTACACGCAAGCCTGATGGCAGAGCCAGGCGACCGTGGGGCTGAGTGACCCACTGGCAGCTACGGCTGGTCGCCTGTGTCTGCCTTGGAGCCTGGGGTGGAGGGTGCCACCCGTGGTGCCAGGACAGCTCGTTAGGTGCCCTGATGGGTGGGAGGTGCAGCAATAGTTGTGCCTGGAGGGAGTCCTGACTGAGGGGGGGTCATAGAGCTTTGCAGAAGCAGCAAGAAAGTGAAGCAGCAGTTGGCTCGGGCTGGTTGCAGGCTGCTCAGTCTGAGTAACCAGCCCGACCCTTCAGCACCTAGCAGCTGCTGCTGACTGCAGAGGGATGGGAGAGGTGGGAGTCTGGGATCTGGAGTGATTTAAGGCAGCAGGAGCTGTGTTTAGGCACCAAGGGCATGAACACCCCCCGAGTCCCTGCACCTAGTAGTCCTGTTGGCTGCTTCTGCTGAGCTGCCTGCTCAACGACCTTTGAAGAGCACTGCTGTTTTTCTGGTCTGGCGTGGGACTGACGGTGAAATGTGGGCTACTTAGGTGGCTACTTGGTGTTCCTCAGCTTTAAAAGGAAGAGAGGCTGTGCCCACTCCGCCTGGCTCTGGGGTTAGTGTCTGAAGTAAAGCATGCAGAGGGATGGAGAGGGCACTCTTGTACCTGTGCAGAGGCTGGAGATACTGGTAGGTGCCTCCTGACACCCCTGGATGCTCTCGGAAATCAGGTCCTGAGTGACTTGTCTGCAGTGGCAGAAGAGCTGCAGAAAGCAGGTCCCAGTCATTTCTTCTGTCACTGGAGGACATCTTTCCCCTTTCCACCCTTCTTTTCCATTGTCAGATCTTTTCTGCAGTATCTGATTGATTTTTCCCTTGGGTTTTGTTTTTACAGGATTCCCTTCAGAGTGCGGAGACACCCAACAAAGGTAAAGTGGTGTTTTAAAAAGGTCAAGNACCCACCCCTCACAGATTGAGAGACAGGAATGAGGTCTCCCCTCAGCCTCCTCTTCTCCAAGCTCAAGAGACCCAGCTCCCCCAACCTTTCCTCATAACGGAGGGGTTCTACTTTTTACATAGAATCCTTAGGGGTGGGAAGGGACCTCAAAAAATCATCCAGTCCAACCCCCCTGCCACAGCAGGATCACCCAGACCAAGTCACACAGGAACACAGCCAGGTGGGTCTGGAACTTCTCCAGAGAGGGAGACTCCACAACCCCCAGGGCAGCCTGGTCTAGGGCTCTGGTACCCTCCCTGTGAGTGCTGTCTGTGGCAGCTCTCATAGTGTGTTTGGTGAATTGTTTACCTACAGTGCAACAGCTTTATAGTCTCCCAATTTAGCTGGTGCCTCTCCTCCCTTCTCCTGCTGCTACGTTGAATGAAGTAGCTGCTGAGATGCTGAAATTCCAAGCTACCTACTGAACCGAGACCCACGGCCAGCGCTGCGTGCATGAAGCACGCGCTAACTGGCTGCGGGGTGCAGTGCCTGTGTTGGACAGCACGGTACCCCCAGGCTGTCAGGGATGCCCCAGGAGCGAGCCGGGGGTGCTCGCGCAGCACAGATGGTGACTGGCTGCAGTGGGCAGGTTCTGTCCTTGGAATTCAGTTTTATTAGGAAGAATGTCAAGGCCTTAGCTGATGGATCGAGATGCGTGTGGTTCTTCTTGCAGGACCTACTGCTCACCTGTGTTTATTTCTCTCTCTTCCCAGCGTTAATAGAGACTGCAGTGACTGAGCTCTCCAAGGCCCTCTCTTGCCTCATCCACGTTTACAGCAGCAGCTTTGATGCAGATTTCCAGCTTGCCAGCGTACCTCAAAGCCCTTCACGTGCAGACATCAGCCTGGACTCCCAGCTGAGCTTCACTGTTCATGCTGCCCATAACATCCCGGAAGCCTGGGTGAACAGGTAGGGGGAAGAGCAGGCACTGTCTCTTAGATCACATCTCTTTGGCAGTTGCTTTGGGACGGAGGGGTGACCTTATCAGTGTCTTTAAATCTGTGAGGGGTGGGTGTCAGGAGGATGGAGCCAGGCTCTGCTCAAGGGCATCTGGTGCTAGGACAAGGGGCACTGGGTGCCAGCTGGAACAGAGGAGGTTCCCTCTCAATCTCAGCAGGACCTTCTTCCCAGGGAGGTCCCGGAGCACTGGACCAGGCTGCCCAGGGGGCTGTGGAGTCTCCTTCTCTGTTGTTCCAGACACCCTGTCACTCCTCCATCCCCATGCTTCATGGTAGAAGATGGCTGTGGTCAGTGTGCTTCGTCCAGTGCCGCATGCCTCGATCTCAGAACACAGGGCTCAGCCCCAGTAGGAAAGAGAAGACTGTCAGCTGTGGGTGCCCTCACCAAAGCACACCTGCTTTCAGAGGCCACAACTGGCCATCCCTGTGGAGCTCTGTCCTGTGTCAAACTGAGGGAGGCTTCTGTCTTCCAAGCTCCTCACCAGGGTCACGACAGCAACCCCATCCCCCAGGCTGAAACCTCAGCAGGCTCCGAGTACAACCTAGGTGACAGGTGGCTTTTCTTCTAGCCCTTTGCAATCAGAGCAAGCGAGGTGCCTTCTGTCTCACTGAGTCACCTTGTGTCCTGTCAGTTCCACCTCAAGCTGACTTGTGTGGATGGGCTGGCTGTCAGCTGGGGGTCTCTGTTAAATCCCGGTCAGACACGGAGTGCTTGCTGCCAGTGCCGCGACGTTGCTGGCGGGGCGATTGGCTGATCTGTCTCTGCAGCCCCACAAACTCAGGCTGCTCTCTGCGTCTGGGTGCCATCACATGATGGTTGGGGCAAGGCTGGAGCTGGAGCTGGAGCTGCCGGAGAGCCTGCCTGGGCAAACTGCTCTGTAGAGGCCGAGGATGGGTTGAACTGCATGCGTTCTGAACAACCTCAGTCAGCCTGAAGAGCTGTGAAAGCACCCATCCTTCCAGTGTTGGGGCCGGGAATGAAGAAGACATCTGTGTGCTGTGGCAGTGCATCTGTTGGAGCAGCAGTCACCGTCGCTGGGTTGTGTTAGAGCCTGTTGTTGCCTGCACGGTTCTCCCACTGTTGTATGGCTATGCTCCAGGGGACAGGAGCTGATCTAAAGAGCAGAAGCACTCCTCGTCTTGTAAGGTGCTTCTCCCTCTACCTCAACTCTCTCTGCAGACTCCAGGTCTTTTTCTCTGCATTAAAAGCAAGAAAATAAAAAGGGGAACAGAAGAACCTCTACGCTACCATCATTAAAACAACCACTAGGATGTCCTGGAAGAGAGCAGCCGCTACTCCTCCCTGTAAGGCACAGCCAGGCACCTTCAGTCTGCAAAGGCTTCACGGTTTACTGTTTCCCGTGGTCGCCGTTTTCGCACGGTGGGGGCTACAGCTGAGAGCAGCAGGAAGGTCTGGAAGATGCAGAGCCAACTGAGGCCACTGTTTGACTGCCCACTCTTCCTCTGCTCTGATGGAATGCTAGAGGATTTCTGTGAGAAGAATACAAGGCACCAAACAGAGCCAGAGGAGGATGGATCTCGTGTGGCAGAAGGGTGTCCACGCAGAGGGCTTTAGTGCTTCTGCTGTGATCAGCGTGCGGACTCTCTACGGACTGGAGACGTCGGCAGGGACAGATTCAGTGCTCGCTGAAGCCTTACTGCGAGCGAGTTGGAAGCTTGCAGCTGGGACTACGTTAATGAGAAAGGAATTAGTCCTAATGAGAAGCCCACTGAGCAGAACCTAGGTGCCTTTGGCTGCTCTCTGAGCACTGAGTAAAGCAAACAGCCCAAACGCAGCAACCCCTCACCCACTGACAGGAGACTGAGATGCTCCTCCTCTCTTCCCCTGCTGATGGATCTCTCAAGTTTCTGAGCGGTTCCCTGCCAGCTCGCCGTGCCTGACGACGCGCGTGGTGCTTCATCTTCTCATTCGTCTCTTCTTCTTCCCCCTGACAGCTACCGAGTCTTCTCCTTCACCTGCGCCCTCACTTACGCTGGGAAGAGAATATGTGAGGTGAAGAGCTGCAGCAGCACCCCAGTGACCAGATCGTTCTTCCTCCTGGTTGACTGGAATAAGCAGTAAGTTTGGGTCTGTGCCTGCCACGCGTGTCTGACAGGCTCGGCTCGCCGCACCTTTAGTTCAAAGCCTACACAAACCCACCCTTAGTACCTGTCTCTGAGTACATGAACTCCAGGTAGCTCAGAGAACCTTAGGGAGATGGAAGGTAGAAAAGAGTGGGCTAGCCGCTGTATTTGTGCTCTCTTTGAGGTCTCACGCCCTCGGGATCCATCCCTGGTAGGTATGCAGTGCCCCTGGAGAGCCTTGTGTGACATTCCTTCCAGGGCTGCTGTTGTCCACAGGTCAAGGCCGTTGTGGTGATGAGTTTGTTGGGGGGGTTGTAAGAGGGATCCACAGTTTAAAATGCAGACCTCGAGGAACTCGGAGATTCTCTGTACAGTTAAGGCTCAATCAAGCCGAAAGGTAAACTTAGCTAAGAAAAACAAGCCTGCTCTTAGGCTAGGATTGACTCCCAGCTTAAAGAGACGGAGCAGAGGTTTGATGGTTGAGGTTCTGCCCAAGACAACACCAAGACAGTTTGCCAGTCTTCACCTAGCTAGGAGGTGTTTCCAAGTGCATTACCCACTCACTGTACTTGAACTTCTACTGGTGTTCTTCTTAAACCTAAGAGTCTGTGTCTTTCCTCACCTCTAATCTTTTCCAGATGTTCTCAGAATGGATGGGAATCATCTGCAGCTTAAGGAGGCTGCCTTGTTTTGTGTCTCTTGTGTTTGCACCTTCTGCTTTGGAACTGCTGTGGTGCCGTTGCAGAGTGCTCCTGTCGCCTCCTGCAGAGCTCAGACAGGCGGATGCAGTCTAGCACGAAGGGTCTAAGAGTTGTCCCCTTATTTTCTCATCAGTTTCGTTTTCAGTCTCTGAGGCCTCTTGATGGTTTTCTCTCCGTTTCGGTCAGCAGTTGCTCTCCATAAATTGATTCTATCACATCCTCCTGTCCATCCTCTGTAATGAATTTGAAACCTGTAGACGTGACCTGTCGAGCTGGCAGCGAGCCTTCCACTCGACACCTCAGACGCTTCCTGGGCACTCAGTTTCCTGTTCTCCATTTACTCTCTCTCATGGCAAAACCTGGGTCCCTCTCACCCAGACCTTTTCAGTGTTGAGGACTCCTGATATTGGGCCCTCGGCTTTGGAGCCAGCATTATGTGACATCTCTGAACTGCACTTTCATGGAATCACAGAGTCCTTACGGGTGGGAAGGGACCTGGAAAGATCACCCAGTCCAATCCCCCTGCCACAGCAGGATCACCCAGACCCAGTGGCACAGGAACACAGCCAGGCGGGGCTGGAACGTCTGCTGGTTCTGCTACCTGTGAACCTTAGCTTCTACAGGTGTTGATACTTAAAAATGACTCTGAGCCAGCAATGGGTCTAGTGGCCAAGAAGGCCAACAGCATCCTGGGGGGGATCAGAAGGGGGGTGGTTAGCAGATGGAGAGAGGCTCTTCTCCCCCTCTACTCTGCACTGGTGAGGCTGCATCTGGAGTACTGTGTCCAGTTCTGGGCCCCTCAGTTCCAGAAGGACACAGACNAGGGTCCCGGAGCACTGGACCAGGCTGCCCAGGGGGGCTGTGGAGTCTCCTTCTCTGCAGACGTTCCAGCCCCGCCTGGCTGTGTTCCTGTGCGACTTGGTCTGGGTGATCCTGCTGTGGCGGGGGGACTGGACTGGATGATCTTTCGAGGTCCCTTCCGATCCCTAAGGACTCTAGGATTCTAAATCCTGTTTTCCATGTTTCCTTCCTGCTGCACTGTGACAGAAAAGCCACCAGCAGCCTTGTCCTGCTGCTCTGGGTGGAAGAGCCGCAGATTACACGAAGTCTGAATTCATTCAGCTTGTCTTGGCGTTTGCTGTCTTCATCTCAGGTTTTTGCAGACCTTCGTTTCCTTCCTGCTGCTGTCCGTGTGGGACACCTCCTTTCACTCCTGGTGGCTTGTGTGGAATAACTCCACTCAGTCCAGTGACCCTGCAGAACCTGAAGCCTGCAGTGGGTGTGCTTGGAAAAACCCCGAGCAGCTCGCTGCCTCCCGTGGACCTTCCCTTCAGGAGAAGGAGATGCAGCCTGGCGTGTGTCGTGGTTTTCCCCCCCGCGTGGAAGTTCTCTCATTTATTAGCATTGGTCTAACAGCGCTTCAGTTCGATTGTGCTCTCTCCGTGAAGGGGTGGCCCGTGGAGGGTGCTGACGCTGGCAGAAAGCTGGCTGAACATTCTTGTTGTGGTTTGTTCTCACTGAAAAATGGGACCAGCTCAGTGCTGTTAAGACAAAAGCTGTGTCTGGAGTGCACTTGAGAGGAACACCCTGGCAAAGAACAAGAGGATGGCTGGGCTGGATGATCCAAGGGGTCTTCTCCAGCCTGAAAGACTCTGTGGTTCTGTGATTATCAGCACACCCCACTCCATGCCTCTTAGTTTCTTAAACAATGCTTTTCTCTGAAGATGCAAGCAGCAAATAGCTAACTACAGGTTTACAATTCACCCCTGGGGTGTTTGTTTGCAGACAGCTCCTCACTGCTGAGGTAGTTCTAAAGCCAAAGGTCAATTAAGCTTTTCCTCCCTAATGTTACTGCTCCAGTAAAGGAGCAGTTATCTCAGAGAACCATTATGGATCAGAAGGGACCTCAAAAGATCATCCAGCCCAAGCCCCCTGCCACAGCAGGGTCACCCAGACCAAGTCACACAGGAACACAGCCAGGCGGGGCTGGAACGTCTGCAGAGAAGGAGACTCCACAGCCCCCCTGGGCAGCCTGGTCCAGTGCTCCGGGACCCTCCCTGGGAAGAAGGTCCTGCTGAGATTGATAGGGAACCTCGTCTGTTCCAGCTGGCACCCAGTGCCCCTTGTCCTATCCCCAGATGCCCTTGAGCAGAGCCTGGCTCCATCCTCCTGGCACCCACCCCTCACACAGTTATGTGCTCCCCGTCAAGTACCGCTGCCCACGTTCATGGTTAAAACGTTCATTACTGCATGGAGGGGATCCCCACTCCCCTTTAGAGGGCTCCCTGTTTTGTTTCCAGCTTGCCCTGGGTCTTAAAGCTTCCCGAGAAATGCAGGGAGAGCTGGCTGGTGGTCCTGTGTTTTTGCTCACTCCTCTGCTTCTCTTCTCTTTTTCCTTAGAATCGACTTTCCTCTGCGGATAAAGGCTCTTCCTAGGGAAACGATGCTGACAGTAAAGCTGCTTGGAGTAAACAGTGCCTCTCAAAGCACAGAAGTGCTTGCTTGGACTTGCTGCCCGTTGTACCCAAAGGAGTAAGTTCTGTTTCGTGTGAGAGGTTAAGAAAGGCCGCTCAGGAACGGCACTGCGCTCGCCTTGGGAGGAACGTGCAAGCCATTTCAGCCCCTGCTGCAAGGGGAGCGGGGTGTCTCCGGCAGTAAACTGCTCTTGATGTGCGAGGGGGGCCCCGTAAGCCTTTCGTCTCTCCAATGCGTGTGGCTTGAGCCTGGTGGCGTAGCTGTTAACACAGTCGGGTTCCTGAGCTGGAAGTTCCCTGTTGTTGGCCATCTGTAGCCTCGCAAAACCCTCCTCTGCACAGCTTCTTCGGTCTCACAGGCTTCCGCTCTGCTTCGAGTGGGGCAGTTAGTGACCACAGTGAGCACCTTTCCCTCTGCTGACGGTTTCAGAAGCCTCCTCTGTTGTTTTCATGCCTTCTTTCTACCCAGCACACAACCTAACAGCATCTACTGACTCCTTGTACAGACTGCGTAGTCCTGCCTGCCCCTTGGGCCAGGGGTGCACAGGTTCAGGCTCTATACATGTCTCTGTCAAAAGCACCTCGAAGCTACAGCTCTTTCCTTCTCCTAAGACATCGTGGTCTCCTGCTCTGTCTGGCAGCAGTCACCATTTAAAACAACAGCAAACAAAAAGGTCTGGCTGCCTGTAGGAGTTCCCCTTGTTTGGGGTCTGGGGTCCCCTTGCACTCCTAGGCTGAGACTGAAAACGCTGGAAAAGAGGTTGCCCTGGGCTAGGGGCTTTTTTCATCTCTTCAGAGGAAAAAGAGAGCATTCTTCTGGTGAGAGCACTTAGCTTGAAGGGAAGAAAGAGCCATTACTACAGTCCCTGCTCCGAGAGCTGCTTGGGCATGTAATTCAATTAGCTCTCTTTCACAGACAGCCTGAAGAAGAGCACATCACCACATCACTTACTCTGTGCTGCACGTGTCTTCTCAGGCAAAACACGCTTCATGTTTACTTGGAGTACCTCTGCCATCCTGCTGCTATGGTGAAACAGATCCTAGAATCCTTAGGGATGGGAAGGGACCTCAAAAGGTCATCCCTTCCAATCCCCCTGACACAGCAGGGTCACCCAGACCCAGTGGCACAGGAACACAGCCAGGCGGGGCTGGAACGTCTGCAGAGAAGGAGACTCCACAACCTCCCTGGGCAGCCTGGTCCAGTGCTCCGGGACCCTCCCTGGGAAGAAGCTCCTGCTGATATTGATAGGGAACCTCCTCTGCAGTGAGCAGAAGGGAGTATGGCCCTTCCTTGCAGTGGTGTTGACTGAGCAGTGCTGGGAGTGATTGATATGAAAGCTAGTTGCCAGGAAGAGAAGAGATGTCGAGCACAGTCACGGTCTGATCTTGTGGAGCGGTGCGGTACGGGCAAAAGAAGGGGTCCGTCCAGCATGCTCTGTCAATCTTTGTTCAGGGAGTGCGTTCTTCGGTTGAGTGGATTAGTTTTGGTTGGAATTTGCACCCAGACCTTCTGGTTTTACTCAGCTTCTCCAGAGTGAACCGTGTCAACCCGCCAGATCATGCTGGTTTCCTTGTCTGCAGACCACACACGTGCTCGTTCCGGATGAGACAGTCTTGCGCATACGGTGCTCAGGCTGGCCCTTCAGGCCGTAGTCTTTCATCTGCCTACCCCCCGTAGGCAGAGTGCGTGTGAAACGATCGCACCCAAACTCCTTTCAGCTCTCAGGGGAGGCTGGCAGCACACGCACTCCTCCCCGCCATCCACGCGTTTCGTCAGCAGGGTTCCTTGCGTAGGCTGCTGCGAGTCTCTTCTTTCTCCGGAGCGAGCGTTTCCAGCCCTCCACCTCATCCCGTGCCTTGACATTCCCAGTCTCTAGCGTATTCGTCCTCAGTGTTAGAGCTGGGCATAGGAACGCGGTGCGAGTCTTGCTCTACAGCCAACCCAAACAACAGCCCCTGTCACCTGTGCAGAGCTGGCGTAGGACACCTGGCAGCGTGATTTGCATCACGATGCCTGCAACATCGCAGGCACCACTGTTCCCCTGAGACCATCAGTTTGCAGCCTCTGCTGGTCTAGGCCAGGTTTGTACTGGCCACATAAAGGCCTTGTTGCCCTTTTCCTCACCTTTGAGGTTGCCCAGTTCCGTGTTCTTTCAGGTCACTGCAATAATTTCTGATCGCCTTCTCTCCCGTGTGGAAACGGTTCTCCTGTCTCTGTGTGTTGCAGGAGACTCGTTCGTGGAACCCTGCTGCTTGGAATGAAACTGCACAGCTTGCTCCCAGTGACCGTGATTGCCCCGGGCATCTGCAGCACTGACACGCCAGCCTCAGTCACGCTGCAGGTATGGCAGCAGGGACGCAAAGCACAGGGGCTGTTTGAGCAGTGCACGAGGAAGAGTGGTTCCACAGCCCCCCAAGGCCACGTAAATCAAAATCCCTCTTTCCACTCAGTCCCCCCGGAGTCACCCTCTGTGAGCACGTGCAGCCGCTCCTGCCTCTCGCAGTTTGTAGCCTCCCGTGCTAACCCTGGGTACTGATGGTTGCTCCTGGGAAAACCCAGCACTGAAGGGCTCTCCTTTGGGTTTGTTCCTCTGCAGATCGACTTTCCGGAAACAGACTTGGAGTTCCTTGCCCCTGAGCCTGAAGAAAGGAGGGGCGAACTCGAAGAGCCTTCCAGAGACTGCCTGAAGCACATGGCAAGGTTCTCCCAGAAGCATTCTCTCCTGCTGTAAGTCGTACCCAGCCAGCCCTGCTGCACCCCCTAACCATCACAATTCGGTGACCCCGCGCTTTACCCCCAGACTCTTTCTCTGAAGGAGCCTGTTGTGATTGATCTGAGAAGCGGCACCTGTCCACAAGAGCACGGGTCCCAGCCCAGATAAAACCCCTGGGGGAGGCAGTGTCGTTGGGTTGCTTTCCCCCTCTTGCATCGTGGAGTCCAGAAGGGGTTGTGTGTGGGACGCGTAGGAGCTTTTCAGCCATGGCAAAAGTCTGTGAGAGTGTTAGCAAGGAAACCCCTGGGTTCTAGGACTCCTCCGTGAACAGTACCCTCGGGGCTCTGGGGTGCCAGTCGAATGGCCAGGGAGCATTCAGAATCGTGTGCCAAGTTATAAGCTGGGAAGGCAGTGTGGAAGGGCTGGCCTCCCAGCAGACGGACAGGACAGGGCTAATCAAACGGTGTGGCACCGAGGCAGCCCAGCTGCGTGTGTGTGTGACACCACCAGCCTGATGTGATGTAGTCAGCTGCAAGGATGGCTTTTTGTGGTACCTCAGTCTCTTCCTGTTACACGGATGGAGGTTTCTCCAGGGAGACCCAGCTCCCTCAGCCTTTCCACAGCAGGGAGCTGCTCTCCTTCCTTCATCATCTTCGTTGCGCTACGCTGGACACCCTCCAGCAGCTCTGTGTCCTTCTGGAACTGAGGGGCCCAGCACTGGACACAGTACTCCAGATGCAGTCTCACCAGTGCAGAGTAGAGGGGGAGAAGCGCCTCTCTGGATCTCCTAACCACCCCCCTTCTGATCCCTCCCAGGATGCTGCTGGCCGTCCTGGCCACGAGCACATTGCTGGCTCAGAGTCACCCTGCTGGCCACTGGGATCCATCCTTTGGCTGCACCGTCCTGCACAGTGCCATCAAGTGCAGGAGACAGCCAGACAGGCAGGGAGGTCTCGGGTCAGCGTCACTGACTTTTCCAGAGCCGCAGAGGGACCTCTCCTCGCCGCAGTGGGCAGGCAGTGAATTCCCGAGCTGTTCCCTGGAGTGGTTACCTAAATGATTCTTCTCTTGGAGTGACTCCTGGAAGTCACAGCACAGGGTCTGCCACAGCTGACTTCACCTTCTGCAGAAATGCAGGAGCCTGTTCTGCTAAAGGGAAGGAGGAAGGGAGCGTTCCCTCCTGTGACTGTAAATGTCTTGCCTGTGCTTGTGCCACCGCATCGTGCTCCTGCATCACTGTCACTCCAGCTCTGCAAGGGAGCGTTCTCCAGTGAACAGAGAGCCAAAGGAGCTGTTAACACCACAGTCGTGATGACCAGAGCCAGGCTAGAACAGGTGGTTGGCTAAAACCCTCCCGGAACTTCCCAAACAGAAGGAAGACGACTTTGGGAAGAAGGTCAGCGCTTGGGTTTGAGCCCTGGGCACTGAAATGAGATAGGCTGCGCATGAGCCCTTCACCTGGGGCTTCTGCAAGGTTTCTCGTACCTTCTTGTGAAACATCGGGGTGCTGTTAGGGTCACAGTTAGGTTATGATGTTGGGGGGATGCATCACCAGTCTGGACAGCAGTGACCGAGACAGCTGGTTTGGCAGTGGGCTGTGTGAGCGGGAGGGCAGTTTGCACTCACAGCGCTTGCCCTGGAAGACTCCCAGATCAAATGAAGGAGCTCTTCTGAGCTCGTCTCTCACGGGGAATTCCTTCCCCTTTTCCCTGGTGGTGTTAAACCCTGGGACTTCATATCTGCGAGGCAAAGGCATCTGAGTTGTTGACGAGCCAGAGGGTGTGTTAGCGTGGAGGCGTTTCTCACCGTGGTGCCGTACGGTGTGATGACTGAGCCTCCGTTATCAGTTAGACAGCTGAGTCCCCTATGAGCAGTCTGGCACTGCAGCTCCTTCTGTGAGCACGGCATAGCCTGGCACGACGGGCCTTGCGAGTAAGGCACTGAAGTCACTGGGAGCGTTCCTTCTCCTGCTAGGGATGGATGACGGCGCTGTGTGTGCGTGTGCACGCGTCCTCTCGCACGGGGGTCGCTAACCCCTGTAGTGAAGGCACATGCACTGCCAATCGATGCCCCAAAGCAGGGGCAGGAGTAAGAGGCAGGGCCAGCAGAGCGCTGTGCCTGGTTGGTAGGGCAGTCAGTTAGAGGTGATGCGTAGCAGGGGGACGTCGTGATGATTTGTCAGCAACCCCCAGGAAAACCTAGCAGAGCCAGAACAGCAGAGAAAGCGATGAAGAAAAGGGAGAGTGCTTGGGAAGCAGAATAACCGTGTGTGTGTGTGTCTGTCTGTCTTCTGAGGCTTCATTTTTACGTGACCCAAGGCTGGCAGAGCCAGAGAATGAGGCTCGCTTCTCTTATAAGAGCTGGTCTCCAGAAAATGATATCCTACCCCAAGGAGGACACGTACCCAGCCCAGCACCAGCCTGCTCTTTTCCTTGGCCCCTCTGTACAATAAATGTTGTTGCTACACGGAGCTCGGGGTGGTTCTCATTTCAAACTGAGTTTCTAATCTTCTCTTCCAGGCTCTCAGAACAACAGAGAAGAATCTTATGGTTCTGTCGCGACTCCTGTGATAATCGAAACTGCTCCCTTCCCCTGTTGCTGGGCAGTGCCCCCAGCTGGGATCGCACAACACTCTCAGAAGTGCACGCTGTGTTGAGGAGGTGGACGTTTTCCAACCCGCTGCAGGCACTTGGGGTCCTGACATTCAGGTAAGGGAACATGGACCGAGCAGGATAATACCAGAAACAGAGTGACTGCGTGCCGCTCCAGTCAGCGGCTCGGTGCGCTCAGAGCACTGCTCTGTGCTGGCACTCTGCCTGTGCTTTCGGTTCTGTCCCTGGTGCAGCTCTGGTGGTGACCGACAGCTGGGTGAGCAGAGGTTGGAGTTGTCTGTTTCCCAAGATACCGGAGCAGTTCCTTCTCCATAGCAGATTCAGACAGCTTCTGGTGACGGGTGCTCTGTGGGACACAATTCAGTAGTACTCTGTAGCCTCAAAATACTCGACAGCTGAGAAGTGACAAATGGGAGGCAAGGAGGACTGGAATATGCTTCTAGATGAGGAGAGGTTCTTCACCCCCTCTACTCTGCACGAGTGAGACTGCATCTGGAGTGCTGTGTGCAGTTCTGGGCCCCTCAGTTCCAGAAGGACACAGAGCTGCTGGAGGGTGTCCAGCACAGAGCAGCGAAGATGGTGAAGGAAGGAGAGCAGCTCCCTGATGAGGAGAGGCTGAGGGAGCTGGGTCTCTTGAGCTGGGAGAAGAGGAGGCTGAGGGGGGACCTCATTCCTGGCTCTAAATAGGTGAGGGGTGGGTATCAGGAGGAGGGAGCCAGGCTCTTCTCAAGGTCATCTGGTGCTAGGACAAGGGGCACTGGGTGCCAGCTGGAACAGAGGAGGTTCCCTATCAATCTCAGCAGGACCTTCTTCCCAGGGAGGGTCCCGGAGCACTGGACCGGGGTGGGGGTTATGGAGTCTCCTTCTCTGCAGATGTTCCAGCCCCGCCTGGCTGTGTTCCTGTGCCACTGGGTCTGGGGGATCCTGCTGTGGCAGGGGGATTGGACTGGATGATCTTTTGAGGTCCCTTCCGACCCCTAAGGATTCTGTGATTCTTAAGTTCTCTGAAATGCCCCTGTTTTGGGGAGGAACTTTGGGCTTCAGTGTTGTTTCTCAGAACGGAAGTTCTCAAGAGGCAGGTGGGAGTTCCCATGGCACAGGGACGTGCAGGAATGGCACAGGTGAGTGAGAGCAACGAGAGAAGATGTGCCATTTGCTCCGCAGTTCAGGAAGGTGCTGCTCACGATGGCTCAGATGAAAACAGCTACTTGGAGATCAGAGTGCCCTGTGTGACACTGCTCTGGCGACTCCAACTGAGACATCTGCTAGGTGTTCCTTGAGTCCTGATGCAGTCAAGCAATTGCATTGATTTTCTCCTCTTGCCTTTCGAGAGGAAAAGCTGCCTGGTGTCAGTGAGAGCTCGGGAGACCTGCAGCGCTTCAGCAGCCCTTGATGGTGTCTGTTTGTTTCGCTCCAGTTTTCCAGATCAAGGTATTCGCAGAAGAGCAGCCCAAGAAATAGAGAAGATGGCCAGTGATGAACTGGTAGAGTACCTCCCGCAGCTGGTGCAGGTAAGGAAGGAATCTTTGTCCCCATCAGCAGCTTCCTTAGGTACCGCTGATGCTTCCCGTGTGATTGATAGATGGACTGGAAGAGGAGTGAGCAAGGGCAGTCAGCTGAGGCAGTGATGGACTTACCTGTGGGACTGAGGAGCAGACTGTTTCCCCCCAGCAGGGCTGAAGTGCTTCGGCTGAACCCTTCTGCCCACGGCAGGGAAATGTTTTCAAGTCACAAAGGAGAATTGAAAGGGCATCTGAGTAAGAGAACTGCTGTGACCACCCAAGCAGGAGCTGCTGGGAGGAGGGGTTCACTGCAGCCACAGAAGCCAACACTACTGAAACATAAGACTGATTCCTTAACGTCACACGCACAGGGCAAACCACGGCCAGCTCAGGGTCCCCAGGACAACAGAGTTGTCTCTGTACCGCTGGGAACTTGCGTCGCACTGGAAATGACTGGTTTGGAAGCTGTGGCCCCAGTGCTGCCAGAGCAGTCAGTTTGTGAGTGACCAGGTCCCGTCCTGCAGTCAGGCAGGAGCCCCTGGGAGCACTGACCCTTTGCTCTGTGGCATTGCACTGCGGGCAGTTAACCAGATCTGAGACAACATTAACCCACTCGTTCAGTTAATGTGCTCATAGGTCGAAACAAGGGGGGACCAACCCCCTCTTTCCTTACTGTTCCGAGTTCCAAAGATCCTCAGGGCACTCTGTGTGGTTCTGAAGATACACAAGTGCAGGCATCGAGAGAGGGCTGTTGGTCTGTAATGCCCTCCCGTGAACAGTGGAACCCGTGCAGCGTCACGGCACTCACACAGGGTGGTTTGTGTGACCTTTCACCTTCCCCGGTGTCTGTCCCACTAACAGGTTCGTTGTGCAAAGCCCGGAGTCAAACAGACATTTCCCTGTAGCAGTCAGTGTGAAGCAGCGTGAGAATATTTACACACAGAGCCCTTCCGACAGGAGCTGTTAGGTCTATAGCTCTGTGAGGGGTGGGTGTCAGGAGGATGGAGCCAGGCCCTGCTCAAGGGCATCTGGGGACAGGACAAGGGGCACTGGGTGCCAGCTGGGACAGAGGAGGTTCCCTCTCAATCTCAGCAGGACCTTCTTCCCAGGGAGGGTCCCGGAGCACTGGACCAGGCTGCCCAGGGGGGTTGTGGAGTCTCCTTCTCTGCAGACGTTCCAGCCCCGCCTGGCTGTGTTCTGGTGGGACATGGTCTGGGTGATCCTGCTGTGGTGGGGGGCTTGGACTGGATGATCTTTCGAGGTCCCTTCCCATCCCTAAGGATTCCATGGTTCTGCCTGGTCTGTGTGTGTTAGCACAGGCAGCACCAGGAGATCTGCCTGCCTTACAGAGGGTGCCAAACACCTCGTGTCCTGACGTTCCACTGCTCAGCGCACGCCAGGACAGCCCCTGCGTGCGGCAGTCCTCATTCAAACCAGGCCCCGGGTCGTTTCCGATTGCTCTGGGTGGGCAGACAACAACTGCAGCAGACAGTGATTCTTCCCATTTCGTTTTAAGGTGCTCAAGTTCGAGTGGAGTCTTGAAAGCCCTTTAGTGAAACTCCTGCTGGATCGTTCTCTCCAGAGCATCCGAGTAGCCCATCAGCTGTACTGGTAAGGTCGTTTGCCTTCAGTGCCACAGTCATTGTCCCTTAGGGCGAGTTTTAGCCTCGTTCTGTTGGGGACAGGGGGGCTGGGTTGAAATCACCAGGCAACTGGCCTGGTGTTCTCCTGTGGCTGTTTGGTCTCTGCAGATGCAGAGGAGAGGCTGACTGGGTTGTAGTTCCCCGGGTCATTGTTCTCCCACCCTGCAGTGTGATGATGGCAGCTGCATAGACGACTGAGAGCAGGTGGCTGCTGGGATGGGAGGCTGGTTGGTGGCAGACGAGAAACGCTGTTGTCCGGGGTGATTTTCAAAGGGTGCAGTCCTGTGAGTCCTTACAGAAGTAGCTGATGTCTGGCAGAGGCCGCTCACTGGCCCGACATTCACCACACTCGTGAGCTGCAGTGCGCAGCTCCCTCCAGCTCAGAGCACAGCAGGCTGAGCAGGGGTTTCCACAGTCAAATCCACGGATTAACTTGGAGAGTCTCTCACTGGGAGCGTGCAGTGTGTGACACATTCTCAGCTGAGGGAAGCCCTCGACATGAGCAAGGGGAGTGAGTGGGGTTCTGCCTGAGAAATGGAATCGTGGAGTCATCAGGGATGGGAAGGGACCTGGAAAGATCACCCAGTCCAAGCTCCCTGCCACAGCAGGATCCCCCAGACCAAGTCACAGAACAGAACAGAACAGAGGGCATTGCTACCCGGAAGAATTGTCCCGTGAGGGGACCGGGCACAGGGGAGGTCAGACTTCACTGTCAGCAGCTCTCAGGGCTCGGCGTGACGGCTGATGAAGGTGCTGGCTTAGCTCAGCTGATTGCTGCTGTGACTGCAGCATTTCCTTCGTTAAAGGTGGCATCAGGAGTCCGTATTCACTGTTCTACCTAACCCCCTCCGTAGTGCCGCTCCATCGTGCGCGATGCCTGCCATCGGGAGAGGCACTGGTATTAATTACACTTGGCTAATAAGCCCTGCTTACCCGACTCGCGTGGCTCACCCATGTCGTGCGTGGGGCTGTGTTGAGATGAGCTCGAGCAGCCGTTGTGGCCGACAGCCTGGCACTTGTCAATGCTTGTCTGTGCATCGCTCAGCGGTGCGTTGCTCCGTCAGTAGAGAACGGGAAGGCACTTTGGTGCCAGCCTGTTCTGAGACAGCGCTTTGCATAGAGCTGGAGCTGACACGTGCAGTCAGTCTTCAGCTGTCGCCTTGCTTTGGCGTCGGGAGTTTGTAAACCAGCAATTTAAAGGAGGCTCAAACAGTAATTTGCCTCAGTCTGCAGTCTCACTGGTGGCTGCCACCCCGGGAGTACTGATGCGGCTTTGCCAGTAGAAGTAATGCGGCTCTCGAGCCCCTGAACCCTTGGCACAGGGGGCCTTTGGCTGTCCCTGAGGAGCCCACACCCAAGAAGACATCATTTCAGCTCAAGGTTCATGCAATAAAAAGTGAGTGTGTGTGTGATGGGAGAGGGGAGAAGAGTTATGATTCCCCACTGCAATTCTGGTGTGCACCCCTCACACAGCCTGAGCGTAAGTTGGACGGCACTTTGGGTGCCAGAAGGGGAGCTGCAGCAGAGCCAGTGAGTTTCAAAGTCCCCGCAGCGTTCAGGGTCAGATGGCTGATGTGAATTTGCCTTGCCAGCGCAGTGACTGCCCCCAGAGAGCAAGCTCTGCTCATTACCTGAGCCAGGGCAAATGAAACCCAGCGTCTGCTGGCCGCAGTAATGCCTGCGCAGGTGTGATTGAATCTCCGCGCCAGCGCTGGGCGTCTCCTCGCAGCAGCTGACTCTCAATTCTGCTTTTCTCGGGAGCAAGAAAACGCCTGGAGATGGTGTCTTCTCCCCTGCGACTGGAAGATGCTGCCTGCAGGAATTCCGCGTGGGAAGTGGTTGGGGCCCTGTCC
>VZRI01012255.1:40272-58353 GCA_013397515.1 Upupa epops | reverse complement strand
TGATTCTATGATTCTACGAAAATGGCTTTTCTAGTTACAAAGATAAATAAAAAACAGATGAGTTGTTTTTGACAGAATTTGGAACCTGTGTCATCTGAGGAACAGCTGAGGGATCTGAGGCTGTTTAGCCTGGAAAAGAGGAGATTGAAGGGAGACTTTATTGCTCTCTACAACTATTTGAAAAGAGGTCGTAGAGAGGCAGAGGTTGGTCTGTTTTCCTTAGTGGCCGGTGATAGGATGAGGAGAAATGGCCTGAAGCTGTGCCAGGGGAGGTTCAGGTTGGATGTGAGGACTTTGTCTCCTGAAAGGGTTGTCAGGCACTGGAACCACCTGTCCAGATTGCTGGTTGAGTCCCCATCCCTGAAGGTGTTGGAAGAGTACATGTTGTGCTGGGGGACAGGGTTTAGTGGTGCTGATAGGGCTGGGAAAAGGTTGGACACAATGATCTTGAAGGTGTCTCCCAGCCAAAACTGTTCTATGGTTCTATGATTGCATGACTGGCATTTCATATTCCGTATTCTTTCAGCTGTTGAGTTGTTCTGCTGCTGTCAGTATTCCTAAGCCACTGCACTGAGAGACACCAATGCACAAGCATAAGCTGTGACCTTAGACCTATCTCCATTAATGTGTAGTTCAGGCCTTAATGTGCAGCATAGATCTAGCACAGACCTGTCTGCATTAATGGAGAGCATAACTATGCTACCCCTGATGTCAAATTTATTTCTTAATACTGCTCTTTGGAGGCTTAAAATTCATTTAAAATGCTTGCCAGTGGCAGAAGAAAATCTACTCAACAGCAGCAGATGAAAAATCTAAGACCAATCTTAAATATAATCCACATCAGCTGCCATATCAGAGGGGCAAAACCTGGTTTCTAATAGTTTTGCAGTCTTGCTATGAAATTATGGTATTTTTTTCCCCACATACTAATTTGTGAGATGGCAAAGACTTATGCTGCACACATAATTCCTGTGTATTTCAACTGGCTCAGGCTATGAGTGCATTAAAAAATAGGCAATGAAAGATTGTCTTTCAGGTTTCTGTAGTTTGCCTTTATAAGTTAAACTTCTGAAAAGCTCTTGTTAGCAAGCTTTAAAAATGGTTTGCTTTCCTGCATTGCCATCTCTGCAGCCTGAAATGATTTCTCCAAGCCAGTTGTTAACATTAGTATAGAATCATAAAATCATTAGGAATCGTAAGGGACCTTGAATAGTACTGTTTTAATATAAAATGATTGGATTTTCCCTAGACACTAGAGACTGGAGATAGGACAAGGAGTCACAGTCTTAAGCTCCATCAGAGGAGGTTTAGACTTAACATTAGGAAAAGGTTTTTCACTGAAAGAGTAATCTGGTTTTGGAAAGGGCTGCCCATGGAAGTGGTCAGGTCGCCATCTCTGGAGGTGTTCAAGGTTAGTCTGGATGAAATGCTGAGTGGAATGATCTAGATGTCAGATGTTTAGGTTTACTTGGTTGGTTTTAGATTGGAGTGGATGATCTTTAAGGTCTTTTCCAGCCTCATCATTACTGTGATTCACAGAATGTTAGTAGAAAGAAATCTTGTGGAAGATGAAGCATGTGTGCATTGGTCTCATACTACCAAACAAAACGTATTTGGAGAGCACATGGAGCTCCATATGATTAAGTACCAGACTGCCACACCACACATTGCTCTTTCAGGGCTTGAGTCCACCTCTTGGTTCATGTACTATGAAACTTTCCTAATGGTCTGCTCAGAGGAGTCACCTGTAGGATTAAGCTTTCCTTCAGACACACAGTGCAAAAGAATAACACGATGCTTCTTTCATAGATATCACGTCTAATCTCCATAGTTCCAAGTAGCTCTGGTAGTGACTAAACAGGCTTTCTGTTAGGACAGACTATTAGCATTCGCTCCAAAGCTGGATTTGCAGATGTGACCACCAACAATAGAAAACAACTTCTTCAGTAGCAATAATAATATAGGTAATTTGGGTGGACTCCCTGGGCAGTTTGAAATAAATAATGAGATTGGAGTAAGGATCTGGGTTTTGTTTCTTTACATTTTATTTGAGGCATTAACTTTTGTCTCTGTTTTGGTTACCCTTTATGTCATGTGTTTTATGATATTTTTAAAGTTAACATTTGATGAACATAACCAGAATGTGAAATACAAATTCAGTTCCATGTAAACTCTATCTATATTATAATATTTATAAACATAATTTCGTGCCTCTACATTCAGTTAAAAAGCCAGGCAAGTCTCTGGGCACTAAGAAGACAGATCAGAGCACAAGGAGCAAGAACTGCTGCAAGTCTCTTCCCTTTGAGGGCTTCAAGATCGTGATTTGGCCCAGTTATGTAAGACCATAGGATCAATCTCTGTATGTCTTTGCAGGGATGATTTATGTGGGGTGAATTAATGTGTCTCTTTGTTCCTTTCCAAACAGCATCAGTTTTGTTTTATGCCTGCCATTTATAAGTGGTTTTCAAACTCACCTAGTTTGATTTTTCGTTTTTTGCTTCATCCCTTTAGCACATTCACTAAATGAATGGGTTAATTTTATCTCAGGATAAACTGACAGCATGGAGCTGGACTAAATCTTTGCTGAAAGCCCAAAAGAGTAGACTTGGTTGAAAGATTGTGCCAGCCACTTGCTGGTACTTAAACAAAAGAGACAAAATGCACAGGGAGAAGCCCTGGCTCTATTTTATTAATATGTGTATTTATTTTATTATCCTTATTTGAACCAATTAAGAAATCACTTTGAGATTCATGTTGTAGTGCCCTCACCAGCCTTCAGGATCCTGCACAAGTCAAATACATAATTATCCCCCTAAACCTACTCTTGGCCTCAGTCATTTTGGTAAATTTCTTTACAGAACCTGTGGAGTTGGCTGTTAGGAGTTTCTTCTTCTTCCACCAATTACGAACATCTCGGTTCCATCTTCAAGGTCTGCACCAGAAAAGGTTTTATCTTTTTATTGGATGTTTTGTTGGAAATTTCATTAGGTTTTCTAAGAATGCCCTATGGAGTCAGACCATTTTCTTATGGTGGCAATCAGAAATGCTGTTAGGGGGACACACACAAATCTGGCTGCCTTGTGCCATCCATTCCACTTGTACTGCCCTAATATCTGCATTCCTTGTGCCAGGGGAAAGTCCTGATCTGTTCATTCTGCACCTCTTTATGAACCTGCTGTCCATGAACAACACTTGTTCAACCTTTTGCCTCCACAGCTTTGTATGGTAACAGATTCCTCAAGCTCACTGCAACCCATGAGAACAACCAACCAACAATTCATCTATTTTAAAGAGATCCCTTGCTATTTTCAGTGAGTGATCCATAGTTCTGGTATTCAATGGTTTTGCTGGATAAGTTGTGCATTTAACTTTTCTACTGCCTTCATGTTTCTATAAGCTTTGCTTGCATAACCCCTTGGCATTTTTCATTCTCCTTGCAAGGCAACAGATCTCTCCCTTTTATCGTTCTAGTTACCCTTCTGTGTACCTTCCCTATCTCTGCTCTTTCCTTCCTGAGATGTGGAGAGTGGGTGTACAATTAGTGCTTGAGATGAGAGCTCAGCAAGGTTTTGCAGTGAGGCATAAAGGTGCCCCATGTCTCACTTTACTGCCCTTCTGGATACAGAAGACAAACTGCATCATCTGCCGTACAAACCCCCGTGCCAGCCATTTCCCCTTTGCATCTTCCCGACCTGGGGAGTGCCATCCAAGACACAGCTTCAAAAGCTCTGGCCCCTGCAGTGCCTTGAGAATGATTCTGACCTTGGCATTTGAATACTTATTCCTTTGAGGAAACTGCAAATAGCTTTTACTCCTCCTGTCAACGGGAGGCTGACCACTCTTCTTCCCCACTGGATGGTCAGTGACCAAGATGATCCTCCATGGATTGTTAGCAGTGTCACAGGGGTGCAGGGAAAGACCTCTAGAACCCTGTTTGTGGTGGCTCTTGCCCAGAGGCTGCTCATGCTGCTGGGTAGGGAAGGAAATGTCTCGATGAAGATTTGACTGTACACCAACTCCCACCATTTCTTTTTATTTCTACATTTTATTTCATGAAGCATTGAATTCTTTTGCATCATGGGCTCTTTTTCATTTTAGAGATTAACTTTAATACCAATTTATTTTGAAACTGTCAGATTTTTGAGAAGAAACTAGTAAGGCTGAAATAGTTTATGTGACCAGAAACTGAAAGCTGAAGATACTCAAGTCATTTCTGCAAGATTTGCATTAATATTCATCCACAAATAGCTATGGGTAGCCTATTTAGAAAAGCATCTTATTCACAGAGCCATATTACTGCAAAGCTCAAATACACTTCTGAGTAGGGCTAGCTCTGTGTTCTTTCTCTCCCACTCCCTGCTGTGGTCCAATTCAATTAATGTTGGAGGCATGGAGGCAGCTGCTGGGAATCATCCTTCCCAGCTCAGCTGTGGAGTGACCTGTGGTGCTTTTTAGCAATTGATTATCTGAAAAGTTACTAATTTCACTGTGAGCATCGCTGTTGTGAAATGTCAACCTGTGTAAAGGGGAAGGAGGGCAGGAACACAGATCGTGATCATTGTTTTGCTTCCAGTTTTGCTTTAGGATGGACACTCACGAAGCCGTGCCTGTACTGGGCCCATGCATCAGTAATATTTCTCGTATCATTTCAGTTCTGGGTTTCTCAAATGATGCTGTGGCTCTTCTCAGTTTGACAGGTCTCTATGTCTGCAAAGTGAAAAGCAGGGTCTTCCCAGTTTCTATCTACAAACCATGTTGTAGCTCATGATCCTAGGTGGCACTTAAAATGCTACAGCAGATTGCTTCAAGGAGAACCAATGTCAACACTTGCCTCCTCTCAAAACAAATGAAATAAATACCAAGCTCTCAAGAATGTTTCCTGGGCCAGTCTTTGCCATCTTTAATAGGAATATACTAAAATATGAGCTGCTACCAGTGCTGCCTTTTGCCCCATTTTATTCTTTCTAACAGGTGTTAATCACACTGTGTCACAGCATCTGCTAGCTCTATGGGACTTAGGAAAGTCAACTTCAAGTTAACTGTAGCGTATGACTCCTCTGGTCTTCAGTTCCTTGGGGAAATAAAAAGCTGATGCTGCTTTCCGTTGCACAGACAAGCCAAAGGTCAGGCTGAGGTTCTGTAGTAGAGCTCATGCAGGTACTGGCTGTCTGATCCAGGAATATCAACCACTAGCGTCTACATAAGTGGACATGGACTCAGTCTGTAGTACCTGACAGTACCATAATACAGGTTTCAGGACCTTCAGGCACATTTGCACACCTCGTACTACTTTGGGGTGAAATGAGCAATCCAGACCTTGGGTGGCATGCTGAAGAGCAAGCACTCTTTGCAGTTTTCTCACTATTTATAAGCTGCCGACGTGTTACTTGAGAGCCCGTTTTACCTTCCTGCAGCGTTTTTGCAGCACTGTGATGTCTCTCAGCCCCGTGCAGAAGACAGAAATGCCTACAGAGGCACAAGGAAGCATCTGGATGCATGAGAGGTGTTGAGTTTATGTCTCGGGCTGACAAGGATGAATTGTCACTTGTAGATGCCTAGAAGAAGGTGAGAAAGGCTAAGAGGCACGTGGATTGTATGTTCCACAAAGTGCTAGCTCTGAATAGCTGCAGAGAGTACAAAACAAACTGGGGGTGTTTCTCTGTGAAGTCACGTTTTTTTGAGATGTTTGATAAACCACCCTTGTAAGAGGTGAGTTAGAAATGATTGGACAACAGCAGGTCACCCTACAAGAGTCTTATGACTTGGAAGAGATGCCTCAGCTTGTCTGCAAGAGACACACCTCTCTGCCTTCTGAACACACTGCCAAGCTTCATTTAGGAAGTTAGGAAGTGGGTTTATGTCCTGTGACGGGGCTTTTGATGTATTTTGTGTGTCAAGCTCTCTGGTGTCTGAATGCTTGTTACTAGGGAGTCTTTGCTGAAGTGCTGGCTGGGCAGACGGCTAATCCTATTGACTTCAGCAAATGTAATGCTTCGTATGTTCAACATTTATATGTTCAAACATTAGATGTTTTAAACCCTGTATTAAGGAAGGCAGAGGAAGAAGGGTAAAGATTGGAAGACTGGTATCAGCAACAGATTCAAGTTCAAGGGGTTGTGGCTCTCTTTTTCTTCATGAAGCCCTCCCAGCTCTTCAGTTTATAACAGGCAGGAAAGATGCAGTGGGCTTTGGAACTGTTGCACAGAGTTCTGATCAGTATTTAGGGAACTATAAACTGTTAATTGCTATTTCTGTTCTCTGCTGGTCCTCATTCATGATAATTTTAGCAACAGCATAGGACTGCTCCACTTTGCACAAGTGCTCTGTGTCCCTTGCTGCCAGCCAAACAGTCGCAACAGCTCTAGTGAATGAGGTGAAGGAAAACAGTACAGCATAGAAGAGGCCTTCTCTAAGGCAAAGGGTATAGGTTACAGGTATAGCACATCGTTTTTACCCCCACACCAAGCTAAATCTAGAAAGAGGTTCTAAGTCTGTGGTTTGCCTGCCCTTGGGTAGTATTTTAAGCTCACTCCTAGCTCCTGGAAGAAGTTGGATCTCCTTACTGAGCTGCTATGATAACAACCAGCAAACACAGCTCGTTTTAAAGGCTGTCACTTGTGATGGTGGAGGTTCAAGGCTCCAAATCTTAGTGCTGACTCCTGATAACAAAAATGTTTCTTCTGAACTCAGTTGATTCTTTTTTTATTCTTTAAATTCAAAATAACAGTTTTAAACAGTGAAGTGAAGCACACAAGAAAAGGATTTACAGTCAGGTGTCTCTTTTTTAATGTGATGCTGTGATACTTAATGGCATGAGAATGCTGTTTTCAACAGGACATTTAAACCACGCAACATTACCTACGTAGGGTTGGGTGGTCCTCATGTTCTTATTACTTTAGATCCCTGTTAAACGATAGACTTTAAAAGGTTTGTTATAGTTACGTACCTATCCACAGTGTTTTGGCTGTACTGACTCACAACTCGGTGCCTTAATTAGGAGCACAGAATGCATTCTCATGGACAGAACATTTAAAGGTCATCTAGTCCAACCTCTCTGCAGTAAGCAGGGACATAAAATCATAGAATCATTAGGGATTGGAAGGAACCTAAAAAGATCATCCAGTCCAATCCCCCTGCCACAGCAGGATCACCCAAACCAAGTCCAGGCGGGTTTCAAACATCTCCACAGAAGGAGACTCCACATATCCCCGGAGCAGCCCCCTCTAGTGCCCCATCACTCTCTTTAACTTGATTAGGTGCTCAGAGCCCCATCCGGAATGTCTCCTTGGATGTGGGCCTCCATCTGTCTAGGCAACCTCTACCAGCGTTTCACCACCCTTTTTGTAAAGCATGTCTTCCTTACACCTAGTCTAAGTCTCCTGTCTTTTAGTGTTAAACCATCACAACTTGTTCTGTCACAGCAGGCCTTGCTAGAAGTCCATCCCCATCTTTCTTATAGGCTCCTTTTAAGTACTGAAAGGTTCTAGTAAGGTTTCCCCAGGCAGAACAATCATAATTCTTTCATTCTGTCCTCATAGCAGAGATGTTCAGGCATCTGACCATTTCATTTGAAAGCTGCATCACTGCCTGTGATTAAAACTAAAAAAAAGAAAGCAGCTATAAAATAAATCTTCCAATATGAAGTTTGGGAAGTATGATCTCATCAGCTTTGAAGTTGATTGATGATAATTTATAAATGCCTACATGTGGGAATGAGAAGCAACAAACTTCTTGGTGTTTTAGACAAAAGGATAATAGCTTGCAGGTGAAGTTTCCAGCTGGAAGCTGCAGCCTGGTAAGCTGAGGACTTCCACAAGCGATGTAAATTTGCTGGCATGCTTGCACTGTCTAGGGACATTAAAATGCGATCAGGCAGCTTTCTAAAAGACTATTCCATCCTTTGTAAAAGTCCTTTGATTGCTCAGTGCAGGGAAGCTTGGAAAAGCAGAGTTGCCTCTCTGGCAATTGTTTGTGCGTCCTGTAACTAGGAATGTTCAGTTTACCCCCCACACCTGCACATGACTGGCGTAACATTCCATGACTTAAGAGTCTCAGGGTTTTGTATTCCACTTCATTCTGTATAAATAACACTTCAGAATTCCCTAGTGCTTCCTTTAGGTAGTTATTTCACCTGACACCTCTCATTCTTCATATATTGCCATTTTAGAATGGCCTTTAGCGCTTTTTCATTCACTCATCTTCTGTAAATTCCAGCAGCTGGCAGATACTAGGTTAGTTTTCTTTTTAAAGTCAAAATCTCCATAAGGCATGAACAGATGTTGATATCAAAATAGCAGCTGTAGCATCACATTTTTCTATAGATCCAAAAGGCTAAACATTGTTGTTGAATATTAGTGTCAACATGATTACACAGACGGAAAGTTACCTCCTGCAGGCAAAACTCCATCTTCAGAGAGGTGTTGCTCTTTTCCAAGCACTGGATGCAATGGATTGCAGCACACTGGTTCTCCAGCTGTTCCCACTTTCAAAACTTCTTATGAAACAGTTTGTAGAACTTGGCCAACAAAGTTGCTCACACACTTTTGGGTTCAGTAGCCAAGCCATGGCGAATGGTTTCAAGCTGGAAGAGGGGAGGTTTAGTCTGGAAGTCAGGGTGCTGAGACACTGGAACAGGTTGCCTAGGGTGGTTGTGGCTGCCCCCTCCCTGGCAGTGTTCAAGGCCAGATTGGATGGGGCCCTGACCAACCTGGTCTAGTGGGGGGTTCCCTGCTTATGGCAGGGGGGGTAGAATTAGATGATCTTTCAGGTCCCTTCCAACCTGAACCATTCCTGAATCTATGGTTAGGTTTGTATTTGGACTGAAGCATTTTGTTTGGGTAAAGCCAATCCCAAAAGAGATTGTCTGCCATTGAGACACAGAATCTTGTTTCATATAAAAAGTAGTGGTAATTATAAAAACACTGGTCAGGAGCACTTCAGTGACTGATTTTAGACCATGAAATGGGTTTGGATACCAGATCATATCAGTAAGAGTGGACTCAGGAGGTGAAGTTTGCTGGGTTGAATAGAGGACTTTAATCAACTGTCTGTTTTGTGATTTTCAAAGAGCGACATTAAAACCTTCCAGGGGAGAAAAATAGCTTAAAAATATTTCACTAGGGGCTTGTGAGAGACTGGCATCTGTCAGAAGATGAACCTGATGTGAGTATCCCCCAGTCCAGAAAGTCATGTCTCAAGCAGGTATTTGTATTGCTCCTTAGCAACAGGTCTGTATCAACTCATTTATTTTCTCAGAGGATTCATCAAAGTCTCTTTAGAATGGAAAGTTCATTCCATTCGTCAACAGATAGACTTCAAATCAATAGTCCAACTCATCAAGGTGACCATTTAGGAAAAAACAACCCCTAGAACAGAGCGTTGGTTCTTCATGTTACATTAGGAAGATGTAGGGTTGTTTAGCCTGGAGAAGAGAAGACTCAGGGGGGACCTTATCACTCTCTATAATGACCTGAAGGGAATTCATGGAGGAGGCTCGAAGTTGAGCATTACAAAACCAGAGACAGGGAGCTGCAAACTGTTGTCATTATACACCAGCTCCATTTTTCCTGTCTCTGGTTTTGTAACTATCAACTTTCAGCACAAGATCTGGCTTTTATTATTGCTGTTTGCTCAAAAACCTGACGTTGTTGTGAGGCTCTTCTGGCCCCAAAGCACAGTGTAATACACACAGCAAGATTATTGGGGAAAAAAACGGAATGATCGCTGTGATGCTGAAGTAGACAGAACTTTGCAGTGCACCAGTTTGGAGAAACAGTAGAGATAGTATTTCTTTGTGGAGAGCAGCAGAGACCCTCATCTTCAGGAGCCAAAGTGCATTTGGCTCCCAAAAAGCACAGTTGAGGGAACACGTTTGCTGTGAGAAGGCTAATTCCTATAGAGGAGCCAGAATCCAGTTCACAGCTGTCTTCCTAAGAAGCAAACTTATGCTGGCTTCACATGTGTTTCCGTGGTGAATGATAATGGTTGTAGAAACCCAAGCCCTTCCTGATATACTGATTTCTTAACTTCTTCCAGCAACAAGGAAGGACTGGAAACAGCAGGTCAGATGCTCAGGATACAGCATGTTCACAGACAGGATGGGCAGCACATCTGCAATGGGCTCTGAACCTGAACACACCCACATCGATGAGTGCTGCAAGAGCAGGTATGTCTTTGCCCACGCTTGGCTTCTAGGATAGTTCCTCCAGTCCTGTTTGCTCTGCATTGACTCCAAGTAGGAAGGTATGTGGGTACTGAGTCAGCTTTTATTCTCCAGCAACTGCAGCCTTCAAGCATGGGTTGAATCCTCAAGATGGCAGGTCACTAATAAAGGCTTTTCCTGAGGCAGGCTATTAGCTGGATTGATGAAGGTTGGCGATGTTTGAAGAAACAAGGTTCAAAGTAGAAGAGAACCCCATCCATTTCTTTCATTCCTACCCTACAGAAAGGTGGTATCAGAATACAACTCTAGAAAGCGAGCAGCTGGATTGTGCCTTGCAAAGGGCTCACGAGAAGGCTTGTGATGGGTCCTGCTGGAGAATCACATGCAGGTTCGGGCATTGGGCTGACCCTGGGAGGATGATCTGAAAAACACCCATTTGAACTAAGTCTTCCCGCAAAGAAACCCGGTAAAGGTCTGTTCTGTGCTTTGGCAGAGGTTCCTCAGCATGACAAATGTCAGCTTGGAAGCTCTTTGATTCACAGCCTCAGCATCAGATTACAAATCTGGTTGGGCTTTTACAGCAGTGTCAGTCCCTCTTGCTGTTGGTTGTTTCCCTCTGAAATGAAAGCCAACATAAGGATTCATACAGGGTTGCAGCACTGCAACAAATAAAAAGTAAGTTATTCGTCCTCAGTGTTGAGAGCAGCACACACATTTCAGCGTGGCCAAACCCTTCACACTTCCTTAATACGTTAATCCATGGTCTTGTTGTGAAGAGTCTCATTGCACAACACAAGATGCAGCCCTTGAATGTGTTCTGTGATGTCCCCAGGCCCTCACCCCCCATATGTTTATGCAAGCTGTTCGGCTGTGTTCCCCTAGGACGTACTCAGCATACCTACACTGTTCATTAACAGGAGGTACTGGCTGATTCTGTGTTAGCTGCACTCTTAGTGTCACCTACGCGTGTCGCACTGTCAGAGCTGGAAGCTGCACATATTCTAAGCTGCATTTCTAACCTCTTAGAGGGAGAATGAATGCTAAACCATCCTGACTACCTCATGTATTTCAGATGAACACATCAATACATGAAATGTAGATTGCTTTATTCTCTACTGCCAATGCCGTACGCCTCACATTTCTGTCTGGATTACACATGGGGCTGTGCCTCTCGGGGACATCATCGTTCCCTGTAGTAAATGCTCCAGTACAGGCAGCCTGCCCAGCCGCCTACATCAAGGTGGGTATTCACACCATCTGCTTTAAGCATGTAAGCAGGAGGGCTGAGGCAGGAGCTACAGCTCCCTGTGTGGTCAGCAGACAGGGTTTTCTGTTCTGCAGTATAAAGTAACGTTAGTGAGCAAAATCGAGTGCTGATCCCTAAGAGGCGAATTTTAGTTTGCTCCAGCCTCTGTTTTGGAGAGAACTGACTGGAGCTGACACAAAGCCTGGGAATGGTTTGAGATGTGTTCCCAGGACTATTCACAGTGGACAGCATGAATGTAGCTGCAGTAGTTGTGGGCCTCTGGTGTGGGCCCAACACCACTTGTGCCATACACAGTCTTGCTGCTGAGCAAATGCCACTTGTATGGGGGGCACAGCTGTCTTCTTACTGAAGGTATGTCTGCATTCCCCCAGATAAATGTCACAGGAACAACAAGGAACATTCTGGTTACTATGGCACTTTGGGTGTCTGTATGGAGCAGAAATGAGCCCCTCACTTGATGTGCTAGGTGCTGCTCCAACAGTTCAGCACTCTGCACTGAGTGGGTCTCCACATTAAGACCTTCTCGTGGCTGCCTGCACCAAGGCTTCTAGCAGGAATGAGAGAGCTCAGTACATCTGCCACCTGGCACAGAGGAGCTTGGGCTCTCTGGAGTCAGCACTGCCTGACTCCATGGGTTTGAATGCATGTGGGCTCTCTCAGTGCACCCTAACTGCTGCTCCCCTAGTGCCTTTCTTTTCTCATGCTGTGCTGATGCATGCCAAGGCCAGGGAACATGATTAACAGGCAACAACTGCTGCAAATAAAGGTACAGATTACTTCAGCCTTTACTGTGTTGTGTGTCACAGGTTCTCTCTTCTATCCACCTGTGGACCCATGTTATACCTGCAGGTATCTCTTTTTACTATAACATCTTTTATGCCTGTCACTATTTTAATTGCAGCTGGGCTTTTGTGTGAGCAGTGCTTTTTGTTCCTGCTTCCTGCAGATTCCCTGTCCATATCCTAGTTCATTTTGGATGGTCCTTGTCTGGTCAAATGGGCTGTCAGCTGAGGTTTCCTAAGCTCCTACACAAGGGGATAGTTCATGCATGAATGCTCACTAAGTTATCTTTAAAAACCAGTTAGTTCTTCTGGAGACTCTTTCCCTTCACAACTGCTTCTCACAAGCTGTTTCCTAATTAAGTTTTTCTGCTCACCCAGAGTCCTAACCATGTTGTTCAATTTGCTGGCTCTCATCTGCATCTGTCACCTCATAGCTCCTGCAGCCTGAGCAGTGCTCTGTGATGACTCTTGCTCCCACTTCTTCCCTGCTCCTCAGCAAGAGCTCAAGCCAGTGTTAATCCAAAGGTCAGAAGAGGCTGCCCTTCTCTTGCATTTGTATTAAGAAAATGTTTGCACTGTGCTCTAAGAACCTCCTGCACTGCCTGTCTGATGCCATGATGCTCTTCCAGCAACAAGGACAGCAGGATGACTATGAGACAGCAAGGTACTCTTGTGGCCAAAAGGTCAACAGTGAGACTGCATCTGGAGTCTTGCGTCCAGTTCTGGGCTCCTCAGTACAAGGAAACAGAGCTGCTGGAGGGTGTCCAGCATAGAGCAACAAAGATGATGAAGGAAGTAGAGCACCTCTCTTATGAGGAAAGGCTGAGGGAGCTGGGTCTTTTGAGCTTGGAGAAAAGGAGGCTGAGGGGTAACCTCATTAATGCCTATAAATATGTGAGGGGTGGGTGTCAGGAGGATGGAGTCAGGCTCTTCTCAAGGTCATCTGGTGCTAGGACAAGGGGCAATGGGTGCCAGCTGGAACAGAGGAGGCTCCCTATAAATATAAGAAGGACCTTCTTCCCAGGGAGGGTACCAGAGCACTGGAACAGGCTGCCCAGGGGGGTTGTGGAGCCTCCTTCTCTGGAGACGTTCCAGATCTGCCTGCCAAGTTCCTGTGTGACTTGGTCTACGTGATCCTGCTGTGGCAGGGGGATTGGACTGGATGATCTTTCAAGGTCTCTTCCAATCCTTAATGATTCTATGATTCTAGTTTGCAGAAAGCCTCAGCCCCTAGTTTTTCATAGCCTGCAGTGTGCAGCACACACCTATCCCAACATCCCCCATCTCCTCACACTGACCTTGACCTAGAAACTCTCAACAGGCTTGTCTCCAGTTTGATATTGGGACACTGCTAAGTCAAGGAGCTTTTTAATGTAAAGCATGACACCGCCTGCTCTTCTCTTCCACGTGCACCTCCCCACAAGGTCTGTGACACCAATGGCAGAGACTTTGCAACTGCGCCTGGCAGTGCAGCTGCTCCTCCTTACTGTCAGGCAATGTGCCTCAGTGAACAGGAGCCGGAGCAAAGGCTCTGCATTCCTGTCTTTGCAATGCCAACACAAATGGGCTGGGATCAAATCAGCCTTAGTCAGGTATATAATTCGTAGCTACAGAGGGAAGCAGGTGTGTGAATTTTTCATCATTACTGAAAACAGCCGGGTCCCTTGGAAATCCTCTGGAAAGAGACCCCATGCATTTAACTCCCACCCTTTGTCTTTCACCTAGAGCACCATCAGAAATTCCTCCTAGGCATTTCCAGGACTGTGTGGTAGTGCCAGTTTGTAAGCGAGAGTCCTCACTGAACTCACAGAGGCTTTTTAAAAATCAGTGGCATTACTCTTTGATCACTATCAGCAACTGCTCAACACTTCCTACTGACAGCATTAACCTTCCCATGAGATTACCACATAATCATAATTGCTTTGAAGGAGTCAGGAATCCTTATTAATGCAATTTTCATGAGTGTTTAATGTTATATTTGAAATTATCACTGTGGCAGGTGTGATGCTTGTGAGGGAACTTGTTAAAATTTCTAGAGGGTGTTCCATAAAACATTTCACAGAGGACCTATTTAAAATAATGTAGTGGGTTTTAATACCTGCAGCCTAACAGAGTGAAAAAAGATGTCTGTCTACATTAGTGGAAACAGGACTTTTGAAGTATAGACATATAAAGAATTAAGCAGGGAGGCAAATAAAAATCTTAGCTTACTGCTGCTCCATCCCATTTCCCAGATATGGAAAAGTGCTGGTTTTCATCTCCCACACACCAGGATGACGTCCTGGCACGTATCAGTTGACTTTAGAAACTCTCTGTGCGTATTTTGCCTTTGTACAGGCAATTCAAGTAGTCCAATTTCCCTTTCAAACTTGTTTATCCCTCATTGTACAGTTCTCTTCTAAACCACAACAAACAAATTTGAATGGATCCACCATCTGTCAGATCCAGAGGGTATGACCAACTTAATGAGTCAGTCACTGAATTCCTCCCAGTATGTTTCCAGTTTCATTTACAACCCCAGATAAAGCACTTCTGTAGAGCGCTCTGCTCAGAGGCAATGTAAACGTCAGAGCTGACAGTACAGACAGCTTTTAACCTGAAGCTTAAAACGTATGGATTCTGCTCCTTGGGACTTCAATTTGATGGTTAGATTTTGCTTTGATGAGGTGAGAGCTTATAAAGTAAGCTTAAAAGTCTTCTGTTTTATTTTTAGGTTTTATTTCATTAAATGATGGACAGCTGATACGCTGCTCTTATATAATCTGTAGAAGGATTTGGTTTAGAAGGGCTGTCCACCTTTTAGAGAAACAGACTCTCATAAATCAAATTTGTATAGCGAACGACAGAACTGAGGGGATTTGGACATGGTTTTGCACACGGTTCTCCCTGCACAAGTCTTTCATCTACGTCACTTGCGAGGTGTTGGAAGAGAGAGTTGTTCTCTGACCCCCACAATCTGAGCTGACAGGGATGACCTGCTGCTCCTCTGGGCCTATCTGCAGCAATTTGAAGGTTCCTGTCTGGCAGACAGACAAACAGCTCTGTGTTGGCATATGTTTGTTTGAAGGCACGTTGTACCAAGAGCTGTGTTTCCTTGGAATCTCGTGGGTAGTGTTGTGCCAGCTCCTTGATTTTCATGCTGCCAGGTGTTGTCACTAAGTAAAGACAATATTTCCCGGGTAATAATGGCTTGCTAAGGATGGTAACCTCGCAAACCACCACCCAAGTACACGAACGTAAAAATTCCAAACTGCACAATAATCAAAGCACAAATAAAACTCGAAATCCTACAATAACAAAAGCCTTCCCTTTCCTTTCCCTCCCACTCTCTTTTTCGCACCACCACTAGCTTTCAGCAGGTGCTGGGCCCTCATTTTTAAAGCGATGAATCTAAAGGGGCTGCCTGAATCTCACCTCTGGACGCCCACACAGAGGTTAGTGTGCAGCTGCCAGTGCAGTGGCTGCAGGCCCACTCGGGGCATGCTTGGATTTAGCAGCACGCTCTCATGTTGTTGAGATTCTATCGAGCCATGTCGCTGCTGACTCTGTCACAGGCTCCGTTTCAGTCAAATCTCATTAGATCTTTCTTTTGACAGCCAAAGGCAGAAAGGAACTGTTTTCCTGCCAAAATTCAAGTCCCTGCTCTAAATCATGAAAAAAAATTGAGATCTTAAAAACGGAGAGAAAAATTTAACTTGAAAACACGTGTTCCTTGCAATTGCATTTTCAATGGGTCTGGAGTGGGTTTGCTGCAATGCACATATTTGGCATGAATGAGAGTGTAATTAAGCAAAAATGAATCAAATGATTACTTCAGTAAAGTTACCTGGGATTAAACCATCCGCCAGTGTGAAGTCTTAGGCAGCCTGAGCTGTACTGCTGACATCTCTGCCTGTCAGGCCCTTTTCTGCCTCACTGTCCCTCTATCCCCATGGCTCTTTTATTGTTGTCTGCACAGCAACACAATTTCTTTTAAGAATCCATCTTCTCCCTGTTTAACCCACAAACTTTTTGAGAGGTTATAGAGATAGTTGAACCCTCCTAGGCTGAAGCAAACCTGTGATCAGGTTTCCCCTTACTGGGTGAGGCTCTCAACCATCAGGCTGTCACTCAAAAGACCTGTTTCTCTCACTGGAGTGAAGTCCCCAGGAGATTTAGGCTCTCATCCACCTCCTTCCAAGTGCCAGTAAAGGGACAGAAGCTAACTCACAGGTATTCAGCTCTGGGGGAGTTCTGGGCACACGTTCACAGCAGTAAGTAGTTTTCTGGAAGCCATTTTCTGTTGTGTCCTGCTCTCTGCTGAAACACAAAAAATGAGTTCCTTAAAGCTGGACCAGTTCTTCGATCAACACAACCTGGCAAACAATTGTGCAAACAGACCTTAAAGGAGAGAATGAGGCAACCCTGTGAATCTAAAAAACATTTCAATTAAACATTTAATCTCTTGAAAGCGTAGCATCACGCCTAAAATCCATCCAAATCCTTTGGATCTGACCCACTCTGTCTTAGATTACTAATCATGCCTGCTGCATTTTCCATCACTGTGAAGTCATTCCTAAGTTGGCTCTAATAATCAAATCCAGTACTACAGAGAGATGATCGCAATAATGAAAATCTACATGCAAACCACACAAATCCTCCCTCTTTCTCATTAAGTCTGTCTCCAGCATAACACGTCCTGCAGCTGAACTTCTTGTGTTCCTTCAGGGAATCCTTTTAGGAGATCAACTTGACAGCATGATCTGATGAGAAACTATGTTTGTGATTTTGTTGGGCCAGCAGTGGACCCTCCCCCTCCCTTTGTTAGGTCTCTTGAGTCACTATTAACTGTAATGTACAGAATGCCTCCAGCTTCTGGGACGGCTGTTGTAAAGACAGGTGGTTTATCGACAGAACTCTGCTGTTGTGTGAAAGCATTCCTCACTGCTGTCTTGGGAGCTGGTGCAGATTTTTTTATGTTTAATGCCCCGTGTCCTAAATTTTAAAATATCCTTTATATAAAAAGCAGGGAGTGTTGTGTGGCTCTCTCTCTGCAGATGGTGTTCTCTCTGCTTGTGGAGTAGACCTTAGCGAGCAGTTTCTTCTAGCACAACATAACTTGGCTTCTAAGGCTCGGTCCCGGAACTGATCCTTGCTCTAGTGCTGGGTCAGTCCATACAGGAGTAAGGATCGCTCTGTGCCAGTCACGCCACGTTATCCAAATCCTTATTATAAACAACTGAATGTCAACATGTGTGTCATGTGCACCTAGCTCAGGCTTCTCATATGCTCAAACATGGAAGCAGAACTATTTTATCTATAGATCCACTGCCACATCTGTCCCCAAGTGGATTAACCACACAGATGACTGTAGCTGTCCACGCTGGACTTTGCTCCCTCTTTGCTTCACATGGCTCTGCCAGTGCTGCTCACACAAGTGTGGGCTGCGAATAACTGATCCAACTGCTCACAGAAGTTAAACAGCCATCTACTGCCTGCCCTCAATATGAGGGTCTTTACTGAAGACAGTCAAGACAGAAGGATAATGTTTACTGTGTGCCGTTCCGTACTCAGCGAAGCACAGACGGTAACACCGGGATGCGGCTCCTTTTACCCACCGACACTGGCATCGCACCTGGCAGGGGAGTGGCCGGGGCCGGCAGCACATACGAGAAGTGCCCACAGGAGCTCGCACCCTGGAGGGCTGGGGAGCTGCATCCCGGGCTCAGCAGCTGCCTCGGCGAAAGGTACCCGCTCCGCGGCTCCAACCCGGCCCTTTCGCCAGCAGCCGCCGGGCGGGGCCGCCAGCACCGCGACCCTCCGTGCGCACGCGCTGTGGGCTTCGCACGCGCAGTGCTGCGCGCCACGGCGAGGCCGGGCGGGACGGG